>CAUYLG010076223.1:0-172605 GCA_963573385.1 Cacajao melanocephalus | reverse complement strand
AAAAACTTCTAACCCCTTCTTTTCCACCCCCGGTGGTTTTTTTGGTGTTTTTTGGTTTTTTTTTGTTTTTTTTTTTTTTTTTTTTTTTTTTTTTTTTTTTTTGGCGTGTCCTTCCTAGAAGCATCTTCAGCATTCAAACTTTCTGAAGAAAAATTTCATGCAAAATGTTGGGTTCAGTTTTCAGCAGTTTCCTTCCCTCCATTTCTAGCCCCTTGGAAATACTAGGCTGTAAATCTCTGTTTCCTCAACACAGGAGGATTGGGGCTCTGTGTTCATTTTCTGTTGTTCTAGACTTACAATTGGCAAATACTTTTAATTCTAAATCAAAAATGAATATGGAACATATTATGACTGTGTTGGCTGATCTACGATGCATTCGAATAGGTGTTTTATGTATTTTGCATTTCTTTTATAGTTGTTTTGGCAGAAAAATTATTTAAGTATGAATTATTTTTTAATAGCTAAATTGGACATCTACCCACTGCCATTTTAACAATGGTCTAATGGTGCACATTCAGCTTTTGTTCCTTATAACCTAAAATGTCACCTAATAAATAATAAAATTAAATGAAAATGTTAATAAATGTAATAATTTCTTTATTGAACTTGTTCAATAAGAAAAATTGGAAAATGTGCTATTTATTTCCCTATGCTCCCAAATCTACATCAATTATCTGCCTTTTTTTTTTTTCATATTCTATGCTTTTAGGGCTTAACTCTGTGGGTTGTATAATCTGGAGTTTTAGTTTCACTTGGATTTGGGTTCAGACACAGGGAAAGTTAGGCAGTAAATTGGAAACCAACAGGACAGAGAAAGTGGACATTTCTTTCTGTACTTCCACTGTCTCACAACAGTCTGTCAATGCCTGCATTCCTCTGTGACTAGGCTTATGATTTTCATGAGCCTCCTTTTCTTTCACAGCTTTAGTACTTACTGATTCCAATAAACCATTCCCTTCCCTTGTCTCTTCAGGCCTAAGATGATCAGAGCTCCCTGCTATTACTTTTCACTGGGTGTTTCACCATACTTTAATAATTTCCTTAGACATTTTCTTGTTTCTATAAATGCCTGACCCATTAAATAATCTTTGATTAAACTTTTTAGAATATGTCATCATTTTGTTATATAGATGTTCGCTGAAAAATTAGATTAGTATTTAATGAAGAGCTCTTCTAAAGAAAAAATATATAGAGAAGATTTAAAAGAAGATGGATTGAGAAGTTTTAACATTTGTCTCATTGGTGTTTACAAGTCAGATTTAAGTAATTTACGCCTAAGTAAAACTGACTGAAATATCCATAATAAAAATAATAAACATTGATTTCCCCTTCACAGAATATGTGCATCAAGAGTGAGTTTGTCCATGTTATCCTTGCTCTGAAATCCAAGCTGATAAACAAACTCATATATAAGACACTATTGATCTTATCTCCACACAAAGCATGATGAAACCATGTCATCACTTTTAATACTTCAGGTTAGAATATGGCATCTGTCAATCTTACTCAAATTTCATTGAAGCAAGTCATATGGATAGATAAGCCAATATATTGTATTAAGCATAAGTAGTCCTTCCACAGAAAGGAGTAACAAATACTTTGAGCAAAAATATGCTGTACATAAGAAATTACAGAAGAAAAAGGAGCAAAAGAAAAAACAGGAATACATAATGGATGATAATTTAAAATCTTGTATAACTGAAGGAATTGTAAGTCCCCAAATCAAATGTAAATTTTGTGTACCAAGCCAATCAAGTAAATATGAAACCTTACTTAAAAATGAAAGTATAACAGTAAAATGCTAAAAGTGAAATTAAAAATGTTAAAATATATTGGGGGAAATTATATTATCTATGAAAATATGAAAATTAGATTGAAAACTTTCTTCTCATTAATGGCGAATGGCAGAATACTCTACCAGGATATTGTCTACATTTGGGGAAACAGACAACTAAGTATTTTATGATTGTTAAGTTATCATCCATGAGTGGAAACAATAGTGATATATTTGTGAGTAATAAAACACTAAGTGGATTTTGACTTATAGACTCTTACAGAAAATAACTGTTAAAGAAGATAATTGATTATAAGAAAAACAAATCCAAAGAGTCTGTGTAGTGGGATGATGGGGAAGCACTAGCCAAAAATTCCAGTGTTGCATTATTAATATAAGGCAAAATTGATGATAAAGATTACAATATAGTAGTCAAATGAAGAATCTGCAAAAAAGACATAACATTAGATAATGTGACTATACCTAATTACATGCTTTTAATATTTGTAAGTCAAATCTCAATTTATAAGCCTAATTTCAGAGGCATAAGAAAGATTTTAATACATTTTTAATAAAAATTAAGAGATAAAGAAAACAATACAAATAAATATTTGAGCAATGCTTAATAATAGAAATGTGCAAATATCTGAAGCCTAATATAGAAAATATATACAAATAACATATTTATAAATAAAAAAACATATACTTTTTTACAATAATGTTTCTAGACATTTAAAAAATAAATGTTTTACAGACCTTATTGTTTGAGATAATGCAGCTAAATGAGACATGAACTAATAAGAAATATAGCCAGAAAACACTATATGCTGTAAACTTTACACATAATCTAGGAAAGAAAACCCAGGTTTTTGAGGTAAAAAAGTCAATAGACTTTGAAAAATAGAACGAAATGGGCTGGGCACAGTGGCTCATGCCTGTACTCCCAGCACTTTGAGAGGCTGACGCATGTGAATCACCTGAGGTCAGGAGTTCAAGACCAGCCTGGCCAACATGGTGAAACTCCAACTATACTAAATATGTAAAAAGTTAGCCAGCCACGATGGTGGGTGTCTGTAGTCCCAGATACTCAGAAGGCTGAGGCAGGAGAATCGCTTGAACCCAGGAGGTGGAGGTTGCAGTGAGGTGAGATTTCACCATTGCACTTCAGCCTGGGCAACAAAGCAAAACTCCATCTCAAAAACAAACAAACAAACAAAAAGAATTAAATGATAATGAGTGCATTAGTTTCACATTATAAAACACAAAACTTGGGAACATTTTCAGCCATAATTACATTTGTGTTTTCAACAAGAACAGATTAAATTTTCATGAACTAATCTAATGTAGGAAACTTAAAAGAACAAAAAGAACAAAAATGTAACCAAATAAAATAGAAGAATGGGCATAACAAATATAAGAACAGAGGTTAATAAAATATGCTATGGTGAAACAAATATGCACTGTATAACTGCATGATCAAAACCAAGAATAAATTCTTTAGAAAGGATAGTATAATAGAACAATCTTTAGCAAGGCTGATGAGGAAAATAAAGTAATAACAAAAATAATTTACTAAACTGATGAGAACAGATGCTATACTTGATCTTAGCCAAAAGGTCAATAAACTATGGGATGATCTACTAATATGTGGAACAACATTAAAAAGGAGAAATAATTGGAGACACAATAGAGAGAGAGAGAGAGAGAATGAGAGAGAGAGAGAGTGTGTGTGTGTATAAAATAAAAAAATTTTGTCAATAAATTTGACAAATTTTATGCAAATATTTCATATAGTAATATAAATAATAAAAATTATTTCAAAAAATAGATTTATAATTCACAATGCACTAAAACTTTTAACTATTTTTTAAAATTATTTTACTTTAAGTTCTGGGATACATGTGCAGAACCTGCAGGTTTGTTACACAGGTACACATGTTCTATGGTGGTTTGTTGCACCTATCAACCCGTCATCTAGGTTTTTGCTTTTCTTCCCCTTCCTCTCCATCCCCTGACTGGCCCCAGTGTGTTATGTTCCCCTCCCTGTGTCCATGCATTCTAATTGTTCATCTCCCATTTATAAGTGAGAACATGCAATATCTGTTCCTGTGTTAGTTGCAGAGAATGATGGTTTTCAGCTTCATCCATGTCCCTGCAAAGGACATGAACTCAATCTTTCTTAGGGCTATATAGAATTTAATGGTATATATATGCCACATTTTCTTTATCTAGTATATCATCGATGGACATTTGGGTTGGTTCCAAGTCTTCACTATTATAGTGCTGCAATAAACATACATGTGCATGTATCTTCATACTGAATGATTTATAATCCTTTGGGTGTATACCCAGTAACAGGGTTGCTGGGTCAAATGATATTTCTGGTTCTAGATCCTTGAGGAAATGCCACACTGTCTTCCACAATGGTTGAACTAACTTACACTCCCACCAATAATGTAAAAGCACTCCTATTTCTCCACAGCCTCGGCAGCATCTGCTGTTTCTTGACTTTTTAATAATCACCATTCTAACTGGCATGAGATGGTATCTCACTGTGGCATTTCTCTAATGAACAGTGATGAGCTTTTTTTCATATGTTTGTTGGCCACATAAATGTCTTCTTTTGAGAGGTGTCTGTTCATATCCTTTGCCCACTTTTTAATGGGGTTGTTTTTTTTGTAAATTTGTTTAAGTTCCTTGTAGATTCTGGATATTAGACTTTTGTCAGATGGATAGATTGCAAACATTTTCTGTCATTCTGTTGGTTGCTTGTTGATTCTCATGATAGTTTCTTTTGCTGTGCAGAAGCTCTTTAGTTTAATTAGATCCCATTTGTCAATTTCGGCTTTTGTTGCAATTGCTTTTTGTGTTTTAGTCATGAAGTCTTTGCCTATGCCTGTGTCCTGAATGGTATGGCCTAAGTTTTCTTCTAGGGATTTTATGGTTTTAGGTTTTACATTTAAGTGTTTAATCCATCCTGATTTAATTTTTGTATATGGTGTAAGGAAGGGGTCCAGTTTCAGTTCACTCCATATGCCTAGCCAGTTTTCCCAGTACCATTTATTAAATAGGGAATCCTTTCCCCATTGCTTGTTTTTGTCAGGTTTGTTGAAAGTCAGATGGTTGTAGATGTGTGGTGTTATTTCTGAGATCTCTGTTCTGTTCATTTGGTCTATATATCTGTCTTTTTACCAGTACCATACTGTATTTGTTACTATAGCCTTGTAGTATAGTTAGAAGTCAGGTAGCATGATGCTTCCAGCTTTGTTGTTTTTGCTTAGGATTGTCTTGGCTGTACAAGCTCTTTTTTGGTTCCAACTTTAAACTATTAATCATATTACCATAACCCTCAAGAAACCAGAACCAGATAATTTCACATGTGAAATGTCTCAAGGCACTGATAAGATCCATTCCATACAAACTTTTCAAAAATTTGAAAAGGTAGAATACAAACTTTATAAAACTCTGTAATACTAACATTAGAACTAGATAGGAAGCTACTAAAGAAAATAACTATAGAACAAGTTTAGTTTACTTAGATAAAAAATACTAGCAAATAGTGTGACATGTTATAATCATGTAGCATTTAATTAGGCATTCAAGAATAGGTAAATTCCTGATAATCTGTTAATATGAAACTATATGTGAAAAGCTATATAGCCATCTCAAAAATAATAGCAGAATACTTTTAATAAAATCCAATAAAAATAAAAGCATCAGGCCCAGAAGTTTTCACTGATGAATTCTACCAAACATTTAAAGAAATTATACCCATTTATAGCAACTCCTCCAGAAAGTAGAAGCAGATGGAATAGTTTTTAAATCATTCTAGGAGGCAAGCATTATCCTAATACTTAAACCAAATAAGGGTATTACAAGAAAGCAAAACAACAGACCAATCTCTTATGAACATATTTGCAAATATCTTCAACAAAATATTAACAGATCAAATTCAAATTGTACAAAAATCACTATACATGACAAAGCAGCATGTATTACAGGTATAAAAACATTCAACATTCAAAAATCAACTAATGAAATTTATCATGTTGACAGGCTAAAGAAGAAAAATCACATGATAATATGTCAACAGATGCAGAAAAAGAGTTTGAAACTCCAAAATACATTTCTGATAAACATTCTGAGTAAACTAGGAATAGAGATGAACTATGTAACCATGATTTTTAAAAGAATTTACAAAAGTCTATAGTTAATATCATACTTTAAGGTGGGAAACAATATTTCTACCCTTAGAATAAGGCAAGACACCCCCTCTCTGCAGCCTTAGTGAACATTGTAAGATAATCCAGTAAAACAAGAAAAAAAATGTATACCAATTGAAAAGGAAGACATCACACTAATAAATAAAACAAATCTTACATATCACTCTAATGTAAGAAATTAACAATGTGTGAGTCTGTGAGCAGGGAAAAAGGTATATGGGAACTGTGTAGTATCTGCTTAATTTTTATGTAAATTCAAAACTATTCTAAGACTAAGTCTACCAAGTAAGATTCCAATACTCATTTGTAAAAACACCATAGAATGGGATGGAGAAAGGTGGAACGTGGTACTGAATGAGGCAAATAAAATATATTCAGTATTCGAGGAGAAATTGACTTCTAGATTTCAAGATCTGCTACAAAGCTATATCAATTCACATAGGTTGGTACTGGCACAGGGAAAGGTTAACAGGAACAATTTAATTTGTGAAAATTACAGAAACAAATGGAACTTCAATTCCATGAATTAGGAAGCATTGCAAATCAGTGAACAAAGAATGTAGTATTCAATCGCGCAGGAAATAATGCTCTTCCATGTGGAAAAATATATTAAAATTCTACCTCATACAGAACATATTGAAAGTAACTTCTGATGAATAAAAGAGATATGAGAAAAACAAAGTTTAAAATCTTTAAAAGAAAATATGTAACTATGGTACTGAAGCATTCCTTAAGTAAGACCTCAAAGTCTCAAACCCTAAAATAATATTTGTAATAATTTTGCTATATTTTATTTCTGAAATTTGCAATTAATAGAAAAACTTCAGGAGAAAATAACTATAACACTATATTTGACAAAGGGCTAGTAAACAATATTTCATAATTAATATGAGAAACTCAACAACAGAATAGAAAAATGAGCAAAATATGTAACAGAAAATCTGAGTGATTTTATATAAATAAATGTTCAATCTTATTATTTAGAACATTTTGAAGATGCAAAATAAAACAATGATACTATTTTGCACTTATTAGAAGGCAAAAGTGAAAATACTTGCCAACACAAGCTTTTGGTGGAATTATGGAGAAACACACGTTTTTAAACCATGATAATGGGAGTATAACTGGTACAATTTAGAAAACAATTTGATAGTATCTACTAAATTAGAAAAATGTACTTTTTTTTCTCAAAAATTCCACACTCAAAGCAAAAAACTTTACTATCTATTTTGTTATTGTTATGTTATTGCTAATATATATGGTTTGGTGTGTCCAATATAGAACTCTAAAAATTCTATTTATTGTAAAAGTTGTATTTTATTTTGACTTTGTATCAGGACATTCAACCAGCAAAGAAAGCATTGGTCATTGAAAAATAAATGCATATTTCAGAAATATAACTCTTAAATAGTATTACTATAGTTTTTCAAATAGATGATAATAGAAATTGTTTATTTTAATTTACTAGTGAAGATCAAACATATCTAACTCTATGTGGCTTGTCTTTCTCTCAAAAGAGAAAATGGTTTTGAAGCACAAATCATATTTGATACTTTTTGAGAATTCTGGTTCATAGACAAATATCCCACTGGTATTTCCATCATTCACAGCAAGCTCACTCTATTCTACCTTTTGTGTGGGCTCTGACAATATAATGATTTTCTAAGCCTTTTATTTCTGATCTTGAACAAGAATCCTGGTGAGGCTGTCAGGATTTTAAATGAAAGTAAAAAGAAATTAGCCACCATGGTGCCAGCAAATGAGAGGAAAATGTATAATTTGAAGTGTTAAATTTTAGAGAGACTAAAAGGAATTTGCTACTTTTAAGAAAGTTTACTATGAATTTATGAGAAAAAAGACCTAAATCAATATATTTCTAACAGTTGGATCATGAATACAACTTATCAATTCTTATATTGATGCAGTAATAACCAATGCTTTTTACATCCCTTTTAGGCACTGTGGACATTACTAAAAGATTTTTTGATTATTATAGTCTTTATCAAAATATACTTACTTTGTTAAGATTATGTTGTGAGAGTACATTATTCTATTTAGTACAAAAATAAAAAATAAATTTCTTTTGACAGTTTCATTAATTATATGAGTTAAAAATAGACTTATGAAAGATACTAATACAAAGTGAAAATTCAAATGTGATATTTATTTCCTCTTATTATATTGTTTTGATTATATGTCTGACTTTCAGGCAGAGAATTAAAAAACATTCAGTTTAAGTATTTTTGGCATCTTAAAGAAAACTTCATTAAAATTTTATTGAAACAAGTTTACAACTGCTTAAATAATACATATTGTGTTTTAACTGTAAGTAATGTGTTCTGGTATAAGTTCATTTGCTTGACACATAATATTATTTTACCTTTTCATATTGTAAGCAAACTTCTGAAAGTAAGTATCCAAGCTAAGAAGAGATACAATTTTCCTTGGAGTGTTACTTTTATTTCCCCTTGAGAAGTTTAATTAGGCTCAAATTTATGTTGTTAAGACATTTTTCAAAAAAACTTCAGTTTAATTTTGGGTTTAAGGAATACATTCTACAGAAATTTCTCTTTAAATTATTGTGAAACATACTTTCCTCAAATTCCAAATAATATTTATTTATCCTGATAAGATGCAAAAATATACATTTTGAAGATTACATGCAATTCATACACATTTTAAGGTTATGTTTGGAAACTTTCTAACATTATTACTGTAAAACAAAACAATCCACTTCAAAATTATTTTCTTTTTATGTACTTAAAGGCAAATCGCTATTTTAGGTATTAGTGATTTCTAGTTTTGTCTCACTTATTTATTTTCTTCTCAGGTATTTTAATTATTCTTGGGAAAAGACATAGAGAAACTTCAATAGTCTAATGTCATAAAGCTGAAAAAAGGGTGGAAAATTGTTATAATTGCTTTTAGGTTAGCAATTATTAACAACATTAATTTGTATAATAAAATTTATAAAATGCTTTTATATAAATACTGGTGTTATATTTCATTGAGAATTTACTATGTGTCAAGCACTTGGGTAAGTAGTTTACCCAGAATATCTTATTTAACCCTCAAATGACCCTACATATCATTAGGTACTGCTATGATTCCTATTTTATGAAAACAAGACAGAACTTTAGATAATAGAAAATCACATAACTATTATAGCAAAGCTAGTAAGTCATGTAGCCACTATAGCATGTTATCCTTTCTCTCTCTCCCCTCCCCTCTTTCTCTCTGTCTCCAGCTAATCTACTGATTTTCTGTCTGTTTGATCTGTTTATTACTGACAAAAGGGACTTTGAAGACTCTAGCTGTAATAAATTTGTCTCTTTCTTCCTTTAATTCTATCAGTTGTTCTTAAACAATTTTTGTGGCTTACATAGAGTTTAAAATATACATTTTAAATTAACTAAGTCCACCTTTAAACAACACTATATTGCCTCATGTGTAATGCAGTTACCTTATACCAGAATATTACCAATTCTATCATTCCACTCCGTGTGATATTTTCCTCATGTACTTCACTTATCTATTCACTATAATCATAAAATTCATCATTACTACTATTACTTTAAGCAAATGGTTATATTTTAGGTCAATAAAGACTATGAAAAATGAAAGGTTTATTTTATCTTCATTTATTCCTTGTCCAACACTCTTCCTTTCTTTATGAAGATCCAGATTTCAGACCTATATTATTTTCTTCTTCCCCAGGACCTTCTGTGAACACTTCTTGCAAGGCACATTTGCTGGTGATAAATACTTCCATTTTTGTTTTCAAAAAATCTTTATTTTTTCTTTCACTTTAAAAGACAATTTCACTGGTTATTGAATTCTAGATTTTTAAATTTTTTTCAATATTTTAAATACTTCATGTTACTCTCTTCTTGCTTACCTGGTTTCACATGAGATGCCTATAGAGGAAAATCATAAGGTGCCTACGTAGAAACAGTATAACAATTACAGAAGAGTTCTCATCTGAAACTCATTTCATCTCCCCCCTGCCGACTGGTGTTTGTCAAGATTTTTCCTTTTCTTTGGTATTATACAATTTGAATATAATATGGCTAGGTTCGATATTTATCCTGTTTTGTGTTCTCTGAGTTGTGAATTTGTATTTAATGTCTGTCATTAACTTTTGAAAGTTCTTGACCATTCAAGTATTTTCTCTGCTCCTTTCTCTTTTGCTCTTCTCCTCTGGTATTTAAGTTAGATGCATTTTATAACTTTTTATACAGTTCCACATTTCTTACTTTTTTTTTTTTTTGCTGTTGTTTTGTTTGTTTTTTCTTGAAAAAGGATCTCACTCTGTCACCCAGGCTGGAGTGCAGTGACACAATCACAGCCTACTGCAGCCTTGAACTCTTGAGCTCAAGGGATCCTCCCTCCTCAGCCTCCAGAGTAGCTAAGACTACAGGCATGCACTACCAAGCAGAGCTAATTTATTTATTCATTTATATTTTTTTGTAGAGACATGGCCTTGCTATGTTGTCTAGGCTGTTATTGAACTCCTGGCCTCAAGTGATCATCCTGTCTCAGCCTCTCAAAGTACTGGAATTACAGGCATGAGCAACCGTGTCCCACCCCACATTTCTTGTATGTTCTCTGTTTTGTTTATTCTTTTTTCCCTTTGCATTTTATAATCTTCAGGTTACATATCTGTGTGTTAGTGAGTCTGTGTATCTGGGCTGTGACCTTCTAAATATTCTTCCAAGGGTACCATTTTCTTTTCCCTTGTTCCTACTTGCTTCCCTTTGTGTGGTATTTTCAATGTATACCTTTCAAGCCCTGACCCCAGTTAATCCCATCACACTCCATCCCCAATCTCCCTGTAATTTAGGTGAAATAGCAGGGCTAGAGGAAGAAGTGGTGGGAGGAGTGATTTCTGCCTTCTGCAGTAAGGCTCTGGGAAAGTCTTTTTCCTGTAGAGTAAGCCTTAGATATGAAGAAGGCTCTGGACATGTTTCACAATAATTTCTCTTCCCCTGCCATGCAGCTGCCCCTCACCCTCCTCACTCCAACCACCCAACAGAACCAGCCCAGAAATGTTTCTTTGAGCTTCACAGTGAGAAACTGAAGTTTATAGGGCTTACAAGACTCTAGCTCCCAGTTTTTCTTCTCTACATTCAGTGTCTAGCAATTTGTAAAAATTACCATGAAAGTATTTTACCAATTTATGATCCCAGTAGCTTCTGTTCCATGTACATAGATCTTGGCTGTGTCTCTTTAGATTTACCCGTGCTTCCAGATTTTAGTGTAAAAGTTTTCCCTGCAACCTCAACTTACCTTTTTATCCAAGCAATGTAATAGATTTTCAGCTGGTCTGGCCTCCTCCTCCTCCTCTTCCTCTCTTCTTCTTCTTCTTCCTTTTCTTCCACTTCTTCTTCCTCTTCATCCCCTTCTTCTTCTCCTCCTCCTCCTCTCTTCTTCTTCTTCTTCTTCCCCTTCTTCTTCTCCTCCTCCTTCTTCTTCTTTTCTTCTTCTCCTCCTCCTCTTCCTCCTCCTCCTCCTCCTCCTCTTCTTCTTCTTCTTCTTCTTCTTCTTCTTCTTCTTCTTCTTCTTCTTCATCTTCTTCTTCTTCCTCTTCTTCTTCTTCTTCTCCTCCTCCTCTTTTCCTTCTTCTCCTTCTCCTTCTCCTTCTCCTTCTTCTTCTTCCTCTTCCTCCTCCTCCTCCTTCTCCTCCTCCTTCTTCTTCTTCTTTCTTCTTCTTCTTAAAGGACATCAGTGACAACTTCCATTCTCTTTCTGTATCAGAGATAAAACTGAAAATCCAAGTGCAATCAAAGACTCAGATAAGACATTAATTTAGAGTCTTGCACCAAAGTTACAGTTATAGAATGTCATTAGTGTGCTTAAAAAGTCAAATCTTCTTATGCAAACTGAAGAAACTTTTTGCTATAATCCATCTTTTTTCCTATTTTACTGTCTATCTTTACTGTAAGTTGGATCATCTGGCATTAAATCAACTGCTTGTAGCTTCTATGTTTCCTTGGTCTATAGAGATACTTATATATCTTCCTATGAATGCCAATTAGGATTTGGAGCAAAAGTTATTGCCTTTTGTTGTTGTTGAAATTTTCTGTTTGATACTGGAATAAATTCTTAAATAAATGTGGTTATGTTATACTGTTACTGGTGGAGGGTGTCCAGGTTCTTGGCATCTTGAACAAAGAATTGGACAAGGTGCACAAACAAAGCAAAGAAAGAATGAAGCAACAAAAGCAGAAATTTATTAAAAATGAAAATGCACTCCACAGTGTGGAAATGAGTCCAATCATAGGGGCTCAAGGGCCCCCCTACAGTAATACCCTATAGAGGTTTCCATTGGTTACTTGGTGTACACCCTACGTTAATAAAGAGGATGAAGTAAAGTTACAAAATTATTTACTCAGTGTACACCCTATGGTGAGGATATTTCCTTTCATAGCTGACGTATGAAGCTGCCTTATGTTCCCTGCCTCCAGACCCTATTTTCCTGCTTAATTTCCCCCTCAAGAGATGTAATCCCTATAAATCATTATGAGAGGCAATGGGACCAATAGTCCTTCTTCTGCAACTGCTTCATGCTGGCTAACCTATTGGGGATCATGGAACTCTTGCCCTGCTCTGTTTAGTGGAGACAAGGTAGCTTCTTGATGGCCTGAGGTGGTGTTTTCACTTGGAACTAGCTGGATCCTTTGTTGCATGATCATCTGAAGCTTGATGGTCTCTAGATGAGAGGAAATAAATTTGGTTAAAAGATTTAATGGAAACTTCAGGTGGTGGATACCTATGTTTTCAGGAATGTTTGTTATAGAGATTTGCAGGAGAAAAAAACAAAACCTCATCTGTTCTAGAATTTATGTGTTTTCTTTAAGTCTTAGCACAAACAACTCCATTTTGGTTTGATTTGGTCTGTTGGGGCCCAGTGCATGAGCTTAGTCTAAAACCATGGCCTCCCAGAATTTTGTTTAAAAAATTCCCCCTTTTTGGTCAGGTTCTCACTTAGTTGAGAGTGTGACCAAAATGTAGGGCTTTAGCGCCACTCTCAGTTACCATTATTTTGGGTTTCCAGTCTCAGCATGTTATTCATAGGTTATGCTGTCCTCATGATGGCACTTTCAGCTCTTGCCATTCCAGTTGAAGACAGACCATTTGACATTTTATATATGGCTGCATGCAAGCATTTAAAACCTTCAGAGAATATAGAGCACCAGGGAGACTATTATTATGACTTGGAAGGATAATACCAAGAGTTCAGTGTAGGCTCCTCACCCAAGGTCCCCATAAACCAAATCTTCTAAGATAGATCAAAAAATGAGCTAGATAAAGAGTTTACTCACTTAAATAAGTCTCTTTGTTAACCCCCTATCACGGAATCTCTATAATCTTTATTTCATGTATTTCTCCATAGGCTACAAGTGTCAGCAGCTGCACAGATACTCCTCTGTTCAGACAGTTCTATCATAACTTTCACAAGAAAATTCAAAGTCTGTTGTGTAACTGTAGCTTTTACAGTAGAATTTGCTATAGAGCCTATCATGAAGGATACATTTCTATTCATTGCTTTTTTTACTCTAAACCATGGAAAACGGGCCTAAGAATGTTGCCCTTCTGAAGAGTGAAGCCTCATAGCAATGTTCTCTTTAACCCATGATGTAGGTTAAGAGGAATGAACCAATGTTTTGTTTCTGAATTGTTAGATACAGTAAGTTCCTCTTCAAACGTTCAGCTTGTTTAACTTCCTTGTTCTTAAGATCAACTTCTTTGTACCTCCCCTCTCCTAGTTACCTACCTCATAAACAACTTCTCCTGCCAGTCCTAATCTGTGGCCCACATCTGTTCCTTATTTGGAAAGAGTCCCCTTTGCCTTTAGCTACCTGCTCTGTAACTGTTCTTCCTGCTGAAACTGCCCTTCCTGTCACTGTAACCTGCTCTATTTGAAATAACCAATCAGGATCAGTTTAGATTGTGCAGTTCAACACCAGCCAATGGGGACAAAACACTGAAGCATGGACTGATTGTGTTGGGGATAAGAACTCCTTCCCTCGTTTGTATAGTGTGTTCTCACAGTGACCAGATGTGGGAGTGGCACCCTTCTGCAGAAGTAAATTTGCCTTGTTCAGAAATCTTTTGCTTGAGAGCTCTTATTCTCTGTGACACCAAGTGCTTGTTTCTATCAGACTGATTATGAAGCAATGTATATACCATTGTTTACAAATTCTGTAGAAACTAGGCAGACAGAGAGAAATAGGATTCAAATTCTATTTATAAGAGTATACTTGACACACTTAAAGTATCAAGAAGCCTAGAATCCAAAAAGTTAGTTTAAGGTTTAAAGGCTGGTGTGCTCCATGAATTTCTGTGGGCTTCAGAAAGGTAGCTTAGGAATTTTAGATAAATTAAACAAGTGATGACTTGCTAGAAATGCATAGGAAACAAAATAATTATTCACAGAACCAAATTAGAGCCCTAACTATATTTTCTAAAAAATCACTAACTGCCAACACATTTTTTTTAACAATACTTCTTATTTTACTTTAATTAAAACTAAGAGCTTTAACTATGAAAATGTTAATTAGCCAAATGTCTCCAATTCCATATCAGGTTTTAAAAAATATTTTATTGTTTAAACTTTTTCCACAGACTTCTCCCCTGCTTAACGGTTTCTTACTACATACTTTCCTGAATAACCTTTTTATCTATAATTTGAACTAACTTTTGGATACCTTCTGAATTAGACAGAATTATCTTTCTTTTCACTAATAACATTACCTTTTCTGTCATATTTTGTATACAGAATTATGTGTTAACTAAAATTCTCATCCTTAGTAACTTAAAACTTAAGTGAAACCCTAAAAAGCAAGAAATCCTGAACTATTAGATATGGGCATTTATGGATAAGAACAATTTCACAAGTTCAGAAACATATTTCCTCATATCACAACCCTTTCTTAATTGGAAATAACCAAGATATTAAATGAGCTTTAAAAATAACTTTAAGATTTTAATTTACACCACAGTTTACCTAAAACTTTTATCTTATTAACAGTACTTAATTTTTACACTTTACAAGGGAGACAGGAGACATTAATTAACATATGTAAAATAAACATTTGTTTTGTCTGGAAAGGTAGGACAACTCAAAGTGGGGAAGGAGTTAGGGACTTCCAGGTCACAGGTAGGTGGGAGACAAATGGTTGGATTCTTTTGAGTTTCTGGTTAGCCTTCCAAAGGAGGCAATCAGATATGCATTTTTCTCAGTAAGCAGAGAGATGACTTTGAACAGAATAGGAGACAGGTTTGCTTTAAGCATTCTCAGCTTGAATTTTCTCCTCCTTAGTGATTTGGGGGGGTGGCTAAATATATTTTCCTTTCTCAAATTACTGTTATTTGTTTTAAAAAACAAAGCATGCAAACCAAGATCATTTTGTTTTGGCTGGGTTTATAGTTTTATAACCTTTTATGCCATACACTGACAACACAAAATACTAGCAAAAGCAAACATAAAATCCAGACAAATGTATGCTGACGTTTCTGAAGACATTCTATTTTTATTCTACTAATAATTTTTAAGCTAGCTTGTTTAGTAAAGTTATAGTTAAGTCATGTGAACTTGAAAATTGGTTAGACTTATTTACTTAATTTATTAACGCTCTTTTACTCATAAGCTGATTTGGTAGACACAACATATACCAATAAGTGTACATACAAAAAAACACATCTAGGCATGTATATACTCACATAAAGGAGGAATCAATAGCTTGGAATCTTAGCCATGAAACAGCAATACACTCTTGCTGGTTTTACTTTGTTTGTCCCAATAGATCATCCAGTGAATTCTGTGAACCAAAATTTTGGGTAAAGCAGTTTCCATGACAGTTTGATTTTTAAAGGCCAAACCTCCCCAAACACCAAAGAGCCTACTATGAGCTTTATAAGCATAGCCATGAACTGTAATGATAGGAATTAGAGATTGGGTGGGCTGCTTTTGTCCTTAGTAGAGTTGGGGAAGGGAAGAATTTAACATAAGAAAAGGTTTAAGTTGCCTGAAACATGTGCAAGTTTGCTCTGAGTTGCACCACAGGTAGGGATCAGGCACCACAATTGGAAAAGATAAAAATAAGTCCTTCTCCTTTCTGGGCAGGGCAATTATTGCCATTCTCTCCTTGGCTTTCGGTCAATACTGGGGAGTGACTCCAGCCAGTTGCCCTCAATTTCCAAGGAGCTACTAGGAAATATTCACTGAAAGACTGAAAAAGAAAAAAAGGAAACATAAGTAAATAAAAAGACCCAGCTTCCTTAAGGCAGTGACGGTTAGGCTCCTCCACAAGGAAGCCCCTTAGTTTCACCAGCCATAGCCAGAAACCTGCCAAAAACCTGCAGTTGCCTTCATGTTCAGGTGCTGTCCACCAAGGTTCCCAAGTTTGAACAGAAAAGAGAGAGAGATTCCATTGTATGGAGCAGAAAGGAAAGGGAAAAAAATAAATTCCAAACTTTGGGCTGACCTCTCCTGGCTGGCTCACCAAAATATGTTACCAGTGAAGGGTGTCCAGGTTCTTGACATCCTGAACAAAGAATTGGACAAAATGCACAAACAAAACAATGAAATAATGAAGCAACAAAAGCAGAAATTTTTAAAAAATAAAACTGCACTTGGCCAGGCGCAGTAGCTCGTGCCTATAACCCCAGCATTTTGGGAGGCCAAGGTGGGTGGATTGCTTGAGGTCAGGAGTTTGAGACAAGCCTGACCAACATGGTGAAACCCTGTCTCTACTAACAATACAAAAATTAGCCAGGCATGGTGGTGCATGCCGGTAGTCCCAGCTACTCAGGAGACTGAGGCAGGAGAATTGCTTGAATCTGGGAGACGGAGGTTGCAGTAAGCCATAATTGCACCACTGCACTCCAGCCTTGGTGACAGAGCAAGACTTCATCTCAAAAAAAACAAAAAACAAAAAAGGAAAGTACACTCCACAGTGTGGGAGTGGGCCTGAGCATAGAGGCTCAAGGGCCCCAGTACAGAATTTTTGAGGTTTAAATTCCCTCTAGAGATTCCATTGGTTACTTGGTGTACACCCTATGTAAATGAAGAGGTTGAAGTAAAGTTACAAAGTCATTTACTCAGTGTACACCCCATGGAGAGAATATTTTCTGTCAGCTGAAGTGCCAACTGGCTTTATGTTTACTGTCTCCAGATCCTGTTTTCCTGCCTCAGTACAATATTTTAATGTGGATTTCTCCCTTTATGGTGTTTTTTTCTTTTTCTTTTTCTTTTTTTTTTTTTTGCAAATGACTTATTACTTGCTATTTTATATTTATTTTAGACTATGGAAGTGATGTTAGACAAAAAGCAGATTTGAGCTATTTTCTTATTTGAGTTCAAAATGGGTCATAAAGCAGTGGCAACAACTCACAATATCAGCAATGGATTTGGCCTAGGAACTGCTAAAAAATGTGCAGTGCAGTGGTGGTTCAAGAAGTTTTGCAAGGAGAGCCTTGAAGATGAGGAGCATAGTGGCCAGCCGTCAGAATTTGACTATGACAAACTGGGTGCAATCATTGAAGCTGATCCTCTTACAACTACCCGAGAAGTTGCCAAAGAACTCAGTGTTGACTATTTTGTGGTCTTTTGGCATTTGAAGCAAATTGGAAAGGTGGAAAAGCTCAATAAGTGAGTGCCTGATGAGCTGAGTGAAAATTTTTTAAAAATTCGTTTTGAAATGTCATCTTCTCTTATTCTATGCAACAATAATGAACCATTTCTCGATCAGATTGTGAAATGCAATTAAAGTGATAACCAGCTCAGTGTCTGCACTGAGAAGAAGTTCCAAAGTACTTCCCAAAGCAAAACTTGTCTAAAAAAAGGTCATGGTCACTGTTTGGTGGTCTGCTGCCTGTCTGATCCACTACAGCTTTCTGAATCCCAGTGAAACCATTACATCAGGGAAGTATGTTCAGAAAATCAATGAGATGCATTAAAAACTCCAACTTCTGCAGCAGCCGACATTGGTAAATAGAAAGGGACCTTTTTTTTTTTTTGAGACATAGTCTTGCTCTGTTGCCCAGGCTAGAGTGCAGGGTGCTATCTTGGCTCACTGCAATCTCTGCCTCCCAGGTTCAAGCAATTCTCCTGCCTCAACCTCCCAAGTAGCTGAGACTACAGGTGCATGCCACCATGCCCAGCTAATTTTTGTATTTTTAGGAGAGATGGATTTTCACCATGTAGGCCAAGATGATCTTGATCTCTTGATCTCATGATCCACCCTCCTTTGCCTCCCAAAGTGCTGGGATTACAGGCATGAGCCACCACACCCTGCAGAAAGGGCCCAATTCTTCTCCACAATACCTGACCACACATTGCACAACCAATGCTTCAAAAGTTGAACGAGTTGGGCTACAAAGTTTTGCCTCATCCATTATGTTCACCTGAACTCTTGCCAACCGACTACCACTTTTTCAAGCATCTCAACAATTTTTTGCAGGGAAAACGCTTCCACAACCAGCAGGATGCAGGTAATGCTTTCTAAGAGTTCATAGAATCCCAAAGCATGGATTTTTTATGCTACAGGCATGAACAAGTTTATTTCTTGTTGGCAAAAATGGATTGCAATGGTTCCTATTTTGATTAATAAAGATGTGTTTGAGCTTAGTTATTATATAATGATTTAAAATTCATGGTCTAAAACTGCAATTACTTTTGCACCAAACTAAAGGAAAAGGAAGCAAACTGAGGTTTAGAGAATTAAATTTAAGAAACTCTGAGTATGGCTTATCTATATACATCCATTTCTATATGTATATGTTATAAGTCTAATTCTCTGCTCACAAAATTAATGTATTTAAGGTTGCCTCAAGAACCTTTTTTCATTTCTCATTTTCCTATTCCATTCCACCTAAGTCATTTAGGAGACTCTCTTGAATATTTACTAGCACTTAGAATAAATCTTTGGCTTTTGAGATCAACTTTCTCAGTAGGTATTCAGAGCTGTATAGAGCCATGGTTGATTGAAGCACTCAGGTAGAAGGAAATTTTTTATTTTACTCAAATATATAATTCAATCTCTCTATAATATAAGTGAAGCTTATGAATATATTCTAGTTCTGAACAAAAGGACAGTACTAAAATTGAGAATTTAATATTACATCAAATAATTTGGTGATAAAATGACCACATATTGTTGTCTGTGCTTTCATATGCAAAGATGTTGAGGCCTTTTCACATCTCACTTTGATTTCTGCAGCAGTAACCCATACATTTTCTGCTCTCCATTAGTAGATATTTTAGTTTTCCACTCCTCCAATACACAAAATTTTTAGGGTTGAATTGAATATTAATGTATTAATGTAGGATATAGTAATGACAATTATAAAAGTAACATCTTAAAACATCAGTCTTTTATTTAACTCAATATTACTAAAATCGCAAAAAAAAAAATGTTCAGATTTTATTTTTGAGAAAGAATAAGACAAGGAATCAAAATGTATTCTTTTGTAAATAGTAAATTTTTTGGTTTATCTTAATGTGACAGTTTTGCTAGACAAAAAGCTTCTCCAGGCAAAAAAAAAAAAAAAGAGGAACTGATTTTGGTCATGAATGTTGAAGCAAGAACTGTTCCAGATAGCCTACATACTGCTACTTTTGTCATAACATAAATATTATTATTCCTATTAACTCCAATTAACAGAAAGTCCACTGAGGTTTAGAGAGTTTAAGAAACTCCGAAGATGGAACTCTGGCATCATCCATGACTCTTTCCAGCCATATGAGGTAAGCCAGGTTGTAGCAAGAGAGAATAAGAACAGGTAAAGGTAAGAGACAGAGAAAGAGGAGACTACATGCCGGAACCTGACTTGGCGAGCCTCACTCTTACTTTGTCCATGGTTTGCTTCAGTTGTATAATTTTTATATAACATATAAGCATACTGGCAAGAATCTAATTTCAGTCGCTGCACCATAGAGGCCCTAAATATTCATGGATTAAGCAAATGAAAGTTTGTTTCTTGATTGGCTCTGCTCTGAGAAGTTGTAAGGGACCCCTTCTTTCCTGTATCAAATCAATGAATAAGTGGTGGAAATATAAAGGAAAAGTGGTGTTAAACATTTGGGCTGTGTGAGTGAGCAAATCAGATTTTAAGTTTTCAGACTTCAGACACATATTCATGAGGGTGAGTAGGGGCTTAACTCTCCAACTCAGAAAACTGAGGCATTGAGAGGCAAAATAAGGTGCCGAAAGTTGCGATCTCCATGTTGCAAGCATGTAGATAAAAGGTAATCAAAACTCAGGTTATTCTGACCCTGAGAACCCCCTATAAGCTTAATATTCTCACCGTTGAACAATTCGTTCCATTTGAAAGAAATAGAAAGGAAGATAGCATTACCGGAAAGGTTAACAATATAAAAAATGATCGTAACAGTCATATTTTCCACACCTCAGTGACTTTTTTCAGAAATACAGCCTACAGAATCCGGTACTATTCCAGTTCCAAAGTAGCAAAAAGCATAGTAGGAACATTTGCAGTTTGAGAAAAAAAATTGTTTAAATTAGGCAACATCATTAAAAAAGCATACTTTGCCCTGAAGCTGTGTTAAATTATACTGCTTGATGGTAGTTCATGAATCCATCTACTCACATATTCTAGGTCAGGTGCATATTTCAGGACCTGCTACATGTTTTATTCTACCTGTTTATAAAAATAAGAAAATGCCAAACATATCATTTGAACGGCTTTCATTGCCTTGCAGAACTAAACTTAGGATTCTCTGGAGGGGAGATACAACTTAAAACAGTATTTCTGAAATGCTGTAGCATTGTTTGAAGATCATGAAGAGCTTCGTGCCCTGGCATGGCTCTGATTTACAACTTAATTTCATTTTCTAGAAATAGAGTGCCGTTCTTGTTTAAAGCCTAAGATATTCCTATTTTCTCTGTATATCAGTAATAATTTAAATTCATGACTTCTGTATTATTCATGCAGCCCCTCCCTTTTTTTTTTGAGACAGAGTCTCACTCTGTTGCCCAGGCTGGAGTGCAGTGGTGCAATCTCCGCTCCCTACAACCTCTGCCTCCTGGGTTCAACCATTTTCTCCTGCCTCAGCCTCCCAAGTGGCTAGTATTACAGGTGTCTGCCACCACACCCAGCTAATTTTTGGTATTTTTAGTAGAGATGGGGTTTCTCCATGTTGGCCAGGATGGTCTAGAACTCCTGACCTCAGGTGATCCTCCCACCTTGGCCTCCCAAAGTGCTGGGATTACAGGCCTGAGCCACTGCGTCCAGCCATGCAGGCCAATTTAACAAGAATAGTGTTATTTATTTATTTATTTATTTATTGACAGCCTCTCGTTCTGTCATCAGGCTGGAGTGCAGTGGCGTGACCTCTGCTCACTGCAACCTTCGCCTCCCAAGTTCAAGCGATTCTACTGCCTAAACCTCCCCAGTGAGACTACAGGCATGCACCACCATATCGAGCTAATTTTTTTTTTTTTTTTTTTTTTGGTATTTTGAGTAGAGACGGGGCTTCACCACGTTGGCCAGGATGGTCTCAATCTTCTGACCTCGTAATCCATCCACTTTGGCCTCCCAGAGTGCTGGGATTACAAGCGTGAGCCACCGCACCCGGCTGAAGTGTCTTTTCTTTTCAATGTTTATGAAGGGTATGTTTTAAGGGTATACTAAGCTTTATAGCAAACAGATGCCAGAAGTAACTGCCTAGTGAGCTACTCATAAGAATCGAAGCCTAAAATAAAATATATGTTTCTTGGTAATTTGAGTACCAAAAAAGAGAACATTTTTCTTGAGATAAGGAAAATTTTTGAAAGATTCAGACTTTCAAACCAAATATGTAAAAAGGTTATTGCTTTTCAAAATGAGTTTCATCTTTATAGTGGGAGTCATATTTTAGAAGTTAAGATCTGTTGATAGAGGATTTCTTCAATTAAGGCATAACATGTTTATCATAGAGAAACAGTGTTTTAGAAAATAATACTAACTGAAGATCAACTAGGAATAATATTAAAGCTTTTATAGACATGCCATATTATTCAGTAAGAAAATATGGCACCTTAGGAATGCAATATAAGTGCAAACTATTATTTTAGATATAACACTAAAAAAGCTCTATAAAGAGTAGGGGACATGAATAGAGGTATACATATCTATTTGGAAAATAGAGAACTCCTTTATAATATTATGCTTATAGAATATTTAATGATTATAGTGATTTTTTAATATGAATTTGGCATTTACATCAGTCTTTTAGATAGATAATATATGCCTGTATTAATGAGTCTCTTATTAAATTTATACAATTTTCACTGTTGCCATACTGTTTCCTCATTTAATTATTAAAGAAGTTAGTGAGGTATCTTTGAAGGAACATGATATGAAAACTGCTATTGATAGGTTAGATTTTATTTGGAATATGCTACTTATTATTTTCAAGAAGAAACTGGTTACCAAACTATGAAGTTTAAAACTATTTTTAGAAATTATTTTGAAAACCCTCTTTAGTGGCTCTCAAATATATCTGCTCAAGAATATCTGCTTGTTTGAGATTATATTCTGATGAAGGTGAAAGTCGTTAAGGAGTAGTTATGTGAAGGATTTCTGGTAACTTTCCAAAGGCTATGAATGTTGGCAATGTTAAATTTAATTTAAAATTTAAATTTAACACAGCTTAATTAAACAAAATATTACTACTACTACTAATAATAAGATCTGAGAATTGGGTAGCTTCTAAAATCACAGCAGATTCAGAGAGACTGCAAGGATGATTGTGGTCAGAGCTAATATGTAGACAGAAAAATGATGGTGTTGCACAGAAAATGGAAGTGAGGTACAGAAACAGCCAGATTGGTTGTAGCTCAGCATTTGCATTCTTTGAACATGGGTTGAACAGTTGGCTGACTGTCCGTGAGTGGTGAAAGTATGGCTGCTGGGATTGACTGAGGCTTGGCTATTGTAACAGAAGCATACTCCTCAGTTAGGTGTATGCCTACCTACTCTGTTAGGTTACACTTCATCCATAAGGACTCAAAAATAAGAATACTTCCTCAGGCCAGATTTTAGTTTCATTTAACAATCCACCCGTTTTGTTCAGCCTCTCAATTTAGAGAGAATGACCAAATTTTAGGCATTGACTTTACTCTCTGTCACTTTTGTAAATGACTTATTTTGTCTCAATATGAAATCACAAGTGTTCTGTAGTCTTAGTATGAAGTTCACAAGTCTTCTTTGGTGACAGCATGGAATTCAGAAGTCACAGCTTCATACCAACTAAATGATTCTTTCTGTTCTTGGTGACCTAGTCAAAGTGAGACCATTTAACTCTCAACGGATGGCTGCACACAAAACGTTTAAGGCTTGAGAGGGTATAGAACACAAGGGGGACTATTATCATGACTATCAGAAAGATAACATCAAAATACAAAGGTATATTTCTTAACAAGCGAAAAAGACCAAACCAAATTAAACAAACCAAAGCTCAGGCAATGTAGAGAGTTCAACAGCGTTAGTGTCTAATTGGTCAGTCATTATCTGGAGTGTGATAGAGATTAAGGATCGTGGTTGTAACGTGGTCTGATTTAAAGAGGAATCCATTTTCATTGTTACCCTGGTAACACAAGTCATAATAACCTGGAGACCTAACTAGAAAAAATAAAAAGATTAGAAACTTTGGAAATCCCAAGCTTGCCACCCATTATACAGAATGCTTGTAAACCAAATGCTAATTGCTCCTGTAAACACATCATGTGTTCTTTTCTCTTGAGAGGTTTCTTTAATGTATTTGTTGGCAGTGTCTATGGGAATAGCAGTACCAGCCACCTTTTTATTATAATTAAATTTTCTGTAGTAACAAAATCAGGGGAGAGATAAGTATAATATTGAGTTTTGTTCAATGTCAAACATAGGACCCTAGCTTGAGTAAAAAGATCTAGAGCTGCGTGATATTTCATTAAGTGTTTCTGCTGAACACATATGTTACTATCTTTCACAAAGTGGCTTCTACCCACCTGAAACCATGAGAGGTCTGAGTAGCTGAATGATATTGTTTGGCTGTGTCCTCACCTAAATCTCATCTTGAATTGTATCTCCCATAATTCCCATGTGTCATGGAAGGGACCCGGTGAGAGGTAATTGAATCATGGAGGTGGGCTTTTTTCGTGCTGTTCTCGTGATAGTGAATAAGCCTCACTATTCACTATTCACCATTCTTGTGATAGTGAATAAGTCTCACTATAAAATCTGATGGCTTTATAAAGAGAAGTTTCCCTGCACATGTACTCTCGCCTGCTGCTATGTAAGATATACTTTGACCAAGGCAACCCAATTGATTCTGTTAACTTTGCCAATTTCAGTTTACTAGGCCATTTTTTTTTTTCTGTCAACCTTTTCCAGAACAAATGAAAGTGATTCATACCTTATTTAACTGATTTATAACTTGTCAATTACATTAAATTTCCCTATCACTGGAGATTTTTCTGGGGGATGCTCCATAAAGGAAACATATTTTCTAATAGTCTCTTAGCTACTGTCATAGCATGAGCTTTTCTACCCAGGAAGACCTCTACCCAATCAGAAAACATGCAAACTATCACAAGAACATACTGATATCTCACTAAGGGTGGCAGCTGAATGAAGTCCATCTGAAACTGTGCTTTGTTCCATCAGGTGGTGGAAATACACCACCTAAACTTTTAGTTGTTTTTCCAGGATTAAGAGTTTGACAAGCCAAACATTGTTATAGCTCATTTTAGCAATTTTGGAACAATCAACTCAACTGTACTTATTTCATAATTTAGATTATTTTGTCTGTTTAATGATAAATTGTGGAGTGCAGAGCTTTTAAGAACAGAAGCTTCAAAAACTCAGGAAGAACCAGGATCCTGTCTGGGCCCTCTGTAAGCCTGCACTTAACATTACCTTTACATTTTTTAATATACAAATTTTGTTTTTGTTTTTTTTCAAATCAGGTAGATTGCACTGCTTATTAAGTGGGCCATCACAAGGAAATTGGCTTGGATTAATCTTACAGAGTTTACTCAGATTGCATAGCTAAACAGTTTAAGCACTAGCTGATTTAGCATAAATATGTCATAAATCATTCCCTTGATATTTTGGTTCAGATCTAAAGATATGAGCTTCAATGTTAGTAACAATGATCTATTATGGTAACAAGACAGCAAAAATGAGTTTATCTACTTGAATTTTATTTTTGATGGGAGTCTCACTAAAAGTAAGAAACTCTCATGGTTTTCATATTACATCAAAATTGTGAATTACTCCAAAAGCATATCTGCCACCGTATATTTACTCACTTTTCTTTTTTTTTTTTTCAGTTTCTTTCTCTTTTATTTGTTTTTAATTTTTAAGTTCCAGGGCACACATACGGGACATGCAGCTTTGTTACACTGGTGTCCATGTGCCATGGTGGTTTGCTGCACCTATCAACCCATCCCCTAGGTATTAAGCCCAGCATGCATTAGCTGTTTTTCCTAATGCTCTCCCTCCCCCACCCCACCCCCGAGACAGGCCCCAGTGTGTGTTATTCCCCTCCCTGTGTCCATGTGTTCTCATTGTTCAGCTCCCACTTGTAAGTGAAAACGTGGTGTTTGGTTTTCTGTTCCTGTGTTAGTTTGCTGAGGATAATGGCTTCCAGCTCCACCCATGTCCCTGCAAAGGACATGATCTCATTCCTTTTTATGGCTGCATAGTTTTCCATGTGCTCTGATTTTAGCTTCTTTTGCTATGCAGATGTGCTAATTTCTGAATTCTCTATTCTATTCCACATTTTCTTTATCCAGTCTATCATTGATCTGCATTTGGGCTGTTCATTTTTTTCTAGTAAATTAATTTAAGTTCCTTGTAGATACTGGATATTAGACATTTGTCAGATGAGTAGCTTGCAAAATTTTTCTCCCATTCTGTAGGTTGCCTGTTCACTCAGATGATAGTTTCTTTTGCTGTGCAGAAGCTCTTTAGTTTTAATTAGATCCCATGTGTAAGTTTTGGCTTTTGTTGCCATTGCTTTTGGTGTTTTAGTCATGAAGACTTTGCCCAAGCCTATGTCCTGAATTGTATTACCAAGGTTTCTTCTAGGGTTTTTATGGTTTTAGAAAACATTAAACATTTTAAATATTTATACTAAAGTCAAACAATACTTTATTTGGAATATGGTCAAAATTTTAAATCTGCTAATATGGCTAGTTTACATGTTAGCATTATGAATATTTGTGAAAATGTATGTAATACATGTATGGCATATTTATGTTATATGTGACTATTAAGCAATGACACTATATTTAAATACTTTGAGAAATAATTGCATCAGTTTATAGTGACTACTTTGAAGGTAAAATATGCATTTGTATTTGTAAGTTCTAAAATCTTTAATAAAATGTCTTATGTAAATGTCATATATGCATAAAAACTGCTGATCCATGTTAGCCCTTAAGTATTTCTATCAAATCTCCCACATATATTCTGTCCAAATTATTTCATTGTAAATAATATAACGCAAAACATTAGTCAGCCATGGATTAATATTTCTGGGTAAACAAATGAAGGAAAACCTTACTCCTCATAAGACAAAAATGAAAAAAATAACCACCCAAGAAAACTAAGTCTGAAGTTGAAATTATAAATAAAATTCTGAGAATAGAGAATAGATTTATTGTGACTCTCTAAATGAAAATTTTATACTGAATACCCTGACATGGCTGATTACTTTTAATATTGGAGAATATTGCAAATCCTTATGGAAACACTGCCACATAAAACACACTCCCAAATGCACACATCTAACACCTGCACAAATACACAGGGACTGTGTAAGGAGAAGTACAACAGATGAAAACTAACCTAGGTGTGAAATTTGCTGAATGATTTCCAATCTGAAGCCTTTGTCAAAGAAAGTTCTCAGTGGTAGAAAAATCAAGGCATTTAATTTCTTGGTAGAACTTTTAATTTAGAACACATGTGTATCAAAAGGCATTCTCATAGAAAATATGATTGACTATGGCTCATCCTCTATATGTGCCCTTGTTTCCCTTATCTATAATCAGAGTTGAGTTTTGAGGAAATCTGTAATTCAGAGTGGCCCAAACTTTATTTCCTCTAAAGTCTTGCTCTGACTTAGAGTTTAGGACTGGAAGCACATAATTGGGCCCATCATTTCCTTTCCCATGCTGTATTAAGAACATTTTTAATGTATCCCATAAGAATTAGCATAATTTTTCTGAAAACTGGACCTTTGCTTCTGAAGCTTAAATTTTATTGTGGATTTTTCTATTTATATTTTATTCAAATTGCTTTTTATTTTGAAAGTCTTGGTTCTCAAGTCAACTTGTTTCTTTGTTTACTATAGTGTCTGCTGTATAAATTAGAATACACATTCCATGTGACCAAAGTCTGTGTCTTAGCTACTTCTGTATTTCCAGGACTCATCATATAAATATTTAATGAATGAAGAAAAACAGACTTTTATTTCAGTGACATATACTTTGCAGAATATTCTTTGTGGGTTGTTCCATCCCTGTCTCCCAGCCTTCTCATGATCACTATTTGAACTCCTTACTTGAGAGCACTGAACACAATTCTTCTTTCCTAGACCCCAGTTTCTCTTCACCCTTGCCAGTTGAGTCTCAAAGTATGGCTGGGGGACCCCTGGGGAGGTTCCTGAAATCCCATCAGGAAGTTCATGATGTCAAAATTATTCACCTAACAGTACCAACATGCTCTGTGCCTTTTTCGCTTGTTCTCTCACAAGTGTGCAGTGGAGCTTTCCAGAGGCTGACGTGATGACATCAGTGCTCTAACCTCTAAAAGAACAGAGGTTTGTGTACTCTTGTGTTTAAAACATGTTTCTCTTTTAATATGGTCAGTGTTGTTAATTGCAAGTCGCATAAGCCTTTGAGATCCCCTGTGGATCTCATGCATGACAATTTTGCATGGTTTTCATGGGACATGAGCTCAGTGTTCCAAATGACTTACAGGTGGACTTTTAGAAATGTCATTCATAAACAGTGGATCTCTTGTTTGTGTACAAAATAGGATATTATGTCGGAATTACTCTGTTGTCAAATGTCAGCAGAAGCCCCTAAAACCAGTAAGTGCCAAGAAACTAAGATTAGATACGGAAGAGTAATAGTATCTATTTAGGACATCCTAAATAGATAGTATTACTATCTATTGTGCAACTGATTATTCATACCCCGATTATATAACATATTCTTGCATGAAAATGAAGGTAATAGGTATTTCTTTGAAGCAAGTAGTAAATGTGTTATGTATTCCTCCAAGGGGCATAGGAAAGGAGTCTTTTTATTGATCTCAAATCAAGTGAGGGGACTTTGAAAAAAGACTTGGGGAACTTGTCATGTTTCTGCTGGCGTGTGGAGTTAGGGGGCAGTCTAAAAATAGTCCAACAGCATTTTGAGAAGGCAAACTGAAGAGATAAAGGGCAGTCCTTCAACAACAGTGAGTAAAAGATGCATGTTTTTATGGGCTGGATAGGGAGCCGGCTGAAAACATTCTTGAAAAGGAAAAGGGCTTCTGGCTGTGAGCACAGCAAACATTCCTTACTGAGGCTGAAGGGCTCTATCTAGGCAAAGGCAGTGGAAGGTCTGGGAGATAAAGCGGGTATAGAAGCTAAGGAACTCTCAGAAGTCTCCCGCAAGAGAGAGTTGGCTTTTGTCATCTGCCATGACTAGAGGGTACCAGTGGCCTGCTAACTGTGCCAGTCAAATAAGACTCCCCTTCATTTAGAACTTCCTCCTGCCCTCCTTGGGTCACCAGAAAATGTAGCGAGGAAGTAAGGGAGGAGGTGGTCCCAAGGAGACAAGGAGCTAACTTCTCCTACTTTCCCTACTGCAAGATTTTCAGCCTGAGGAAAAATCTCACTTGTAAGTTGGATGACAGCTTTGAGTTTTAATATTTCACTGGACAAAGCTTTTTAATACCTGCGAAAGGAGACTACTTATGTAATAACTGCATAAGCTACGAGAGCTACCCAAGATTCCCTCTAAAAGTGGGAGGATGGAGTCTACAGTGTAGTTTCAAAGGGACACAAGTAAAAAGAAAAAAAAAATTCATCCTCCTCTAGGACATACGGAAGGCATCTTGGTCACGTGTTCAAGTAGAATTGCTGAAGACATGCTAATTCCTGCTAAATTTATTTTAACTTTCTTGTCTTGATTTTCAGTATGACCCCCAACCTCTTTTCAGCATTGCTTCTCTTAAAACACGTGCTTATCTCTTTTATTCAGCTAAATAGAACTCTTTGCTACCCCCAGCCTCTCCCACTCTTCTGAAACTGTGTGTGTGTATATATATATGTGTGTATGTTTGCATATGTGTGTGTATATATATATATATTTATATGATTTCCTCTTTCTCAAATTTTACTATTTCTGCTAGTTGAAGTTCCTTGTGACTTTCCAGGTTCACTTCAAAAGCTCTTTCATAGAGCTTGTAAGGGAGAAACAGCTGGGATGGCAAATCCTAAAATCCTTTATGAGCTGCCAGTGGCAGATGACACCACCTCTGCGAGATTTATTTTCATAGGATTCACTGAAAAAAACAAAAGATAGGCTCATGATTTCTAGATAGAGATTAGTTAAAAATCCTAAGCTCCCTCATGCTCCAGCACACAGAGTCGGGGCCATTTGTACTTTACCCACTAAACTTATCCCTTTATTACAATACCAGGTTTAAGAAGTGCCCCATTTCCAAAGGGCCCCAAATGAATGCTGCTTCAGAACACTGGACACTCCCATAAAAACTCCCTCAGCCAAATGAGAATGAAGAGAGAACCACAAAGAGGAAATTGTTAACTCCTCCATCTTCCCATAGAAAGAATGCTCCATTCAGTATCGCAGCATCTTAAATATGAATATTTGAGGATTAAATTTTCTACATCCTATACTCATTATATTCTTCTGTCTTTGGATAGGTGATTTTATCCATATTTTGGCATTGATTGTGATCACGGGAATAGTTAGCTCTCCTGGAGAGATGAAAAACTGACACCAGCAAAGCCTTCTCGTGATCCAATTCAGTGTTGGTCCATTTTGCATTCTCATAAAAGAACACCTGCGACTGCGTAATTTATTAAGAAAAGAGGTTTATTTGGTTCATGATTCTGCAGGGCAAGCAGATACATGACCCCAACATCTACTTAGCTTCCGGTGAGATCTCAGAAAGCTTTTATTCATAGTAAAACATGAAGAGGGAGCAGGTGTGTCACATGGTGAGAGAGGAAGCAAGAGAGAAGGATTGCCAGACTCGTTATCAGCCAGCTCTCATGTAAACTAATAGAGAAACTCTCGCTATCTTGTAGAGGTCACCAAGCCATTCATTAGGGATTTGCCCCCATGACAAAACACCTCCTGTGAGGCCCCACCTCCAACATGGGGAATCACATTTCAACATGAGATTTGGAGGGGACAAACATCCAAACTATATTAACTACCTGGAGCACAGAAATATTTTATCTCTGATAGGACTTACATTATTTTTCCTTAAGGAATTGTTATGGCTATATGCTTACATGGGAAGACCATGAGAATGTAAAGTCTACAAAGGCACGATCTGTCTTGTCTGTCCTACTAATACTTATATCCTCTGTGGAAGACAGCAAATAAGAGATATTCACTAAGTATTTATCAATGTTCATATAATTAAAATGTTGCTACAGTACCATTCCCCTTGAATATAACTTGGGACAAAATATGACTTTCTTGAACTACATTCCAGAGGTTCATTTATTGGTGTCTCAGGGACTCTTCTCTATAAAATAATCTCCTTTAAAGACTCTTAATATATGGACCCTAAAAATTTACAGTAGGACTCAATGCATTAAGTTGCTTATCACTTCATTATATTTAGTTCTTAGAAAGTCTGTTATCCATTGTGAAAGTTCTTGTGAAAGTACATGGGCCAACTTTATTCTGCAAGTCTTAGCCGAGTTCAAAACCACAATTTCTTAGCAGCTTTATTTTTCTTCCAAAACACCATAAGTTATTACAATATATTATGCATTGTGTACTTGCCAAAGCATTTAAGCCAGACTTTTTTGTTACATAAGCACAAAAATATCCAACACTAATAAACTTCTATTCTTTCTACTTTTATGTATATTTAAAGAAACAATACATGTTTCTTATGCTTTTGGGGTAAAAATTAAAAAGCAGTCACTAACACTTAAAAAGTATTGTTCCAAACCCTAATTGTGAGATATAACTGAATTTTTTTTTATGGGCATGATTTACTTTTGTCACAATTTTTTTAATAATACATCTGAAATGGTTAGTTTGATGGATCCTCTGCAGTGACTATTGTTTTTTCTTTTTGCTTGCTTGTTTTCCTAAATGCAGTGTATTTGAGTGAGTATCTTACTGTTTGTTTGCCCAGTGTAGTAGTTCATTTACATGTTGCTAATAAAGATACACCCAAGACTGGGCAATTTACAAAAGAAAGATATTTAATGGACTCATAGTTCCAAGTGGCTGGGAAGGCCTTACAATCATGGCAGACAAGAGAAGAGTATTTGTGCAGGGAAACTCTCCTTTATAAAACCATCAGATCTCGTGAGACGTATTCATTATCACAAGAACATGGGAAAGACCTGCCCCCATAGTTCAATTACCTCCCGTCAGTTCCCTCCCACAACATGTGGGAATTGTGGGAGCTACAATTCAAGAAGAAATTTGGGTGGGGGCACAGCCAAACCATATCATAATCCCCATGGCCCCTCCTAAATCTCATGTCCTCACATTTCAAAACCATTCATGCCTTCCCAACAGTCCCCCCAAAAATCTCAACTCATTTAAGCATTAGCTAAATGAGTTAGTCCAAGTCCAAAGTCTCATCTGAGACGAGGCAAGTCCCTTCCACTTATGAGCCAGTAAAATCAAAAGTTACTTCGTAGATGAAATGGGAGTATAGGCATTGGATAAAAATAGCCATTCCAAATGGGAGAAATTGGCCAAAATTTCTAAAATTGGCTAAAAACTCTATGCAAGTCTGAAATTCAGCATGGCAGTCTAATTTTAAAGCTCTAAAATGATTTCCTTTGACTCCATGTCTCACATCCAGGTCACGCTAATGCAAGAGGTAGGTTCTCATGGTCTTGGGCAGCTCTACCCCTGTGGCTTTGCAGGGTACGGCCTCCCTCCCGGCTGCTTTCATAGGCTGGTGTTGTGTCTGTGGCTTTTCCAGGTGCATGGGGCAAGCTGCCGGTGGATCTACCATTCCGGGATCTGGAGGATGGTGGCTTCTTCTCACAGCTCCATTAGGTAGGGCCCCAGTGGGGACTGTGTATGAGGGCACCCACCCTACATTTCCCTTCCGGACTGCTCTATAAAAGTTTGTTCATGAGGGCTGCACCACCCCTGCAGTGCCCTGCAGCAAACTTTTGCCTGGACATCCAGATGTTTCTTGTGTGTACTCACAGGCTCAACACCACATGGAAGCTGCCAAGGCTTGAGGCTTACACCCTCAGAAGCCACAACTCTAGCTATACTTTGGCACCTTGTAGTCATGGCTGGAATGGTAGGGATGTAGGGCACCCATTTCCTGGCCCAGGCCAGGGTCCCTAGGCTGCACACAGCATGGGGATCCTGGACTGCCCCAAGAAACCATTATTTCCTCCTAGGCCTCTAGGCCTGTGATGTGAGGAGCTGCCACAAAGGTCTCTGACATGTCTTGGAGACATTTTCCCCATTGTCTTGGTGTTTAACATTCAGCTCCTTGTTACTTATGCAAATTTATGCAGCCAACTTCAATTTCTCCTCAGAAAATGGGATTTTCTTTTCTATCACATTGTCAGGCTGCAAATTTTCCAAACTTTAATGCTCTGTTTCCCTTTTAAAACTGAATGCCTTTAACAGCACCCAAGTTACCTCTTGAATGCTTTGCTGCTTAGAAATGTCTTCCGCCAGATACTGCAAATCATCTTTCTCAAGTTCAGAGTTCCTCAGATCTCTAAGGCAGGGGCAAATGCTGCTAAAATAACAAGAGTCATCTTTGTTCTTTCCCAGCAAGTTCCTCATTTCCATCTGACACCACCTCAGCCTGGATGCCTTTGTCTATGTCATTATCAGCATTTTGGTCAAAGCCATTCAACAAGTCTCTAGGGAGTTCCAAACATTCCCACATTTTCCTGGTTCTTCTGAGCCTCCAAACTGTTCCAGCCTCTGCCTGTTACCCAGTTCCAAAGTCACTTCCACATTTTCAGGTATCTTTTCAGCTGCATCCCACAGTACCGGTACCAATTTACTGCATTAGTATGTTTTCATGCTGCTGATAAAGACATATCCAAATCTGGGCAATTTACAAAAGAAGGGTTTCATTGACTCACAGTGCCATGTGGCTTGGGAGGCTTCACAATCATGGGTAGAAGGTGAAAGGCATGTCTCACCTGACAGCAGACAAGAGAAAAGAACTTCTGCAGGAAAATTCCTCTTTATAAAACAATCAGATCTTGTGAGACTTACTCATTATCACGAGAATAGCATAGGAAGAACCTGCTCCTGTGATTCTATTACTTCTCACTGGGTCCCTCCCACAACATGTGGGAATTATGGGAACTACAATTCAAGATGAGATTTTGGTGGGGACACAGCCAAACTATATCACCCAGCTACAAGTTTAAACTTATCTGTCTGAATTTTAAAAGTTGAAATGTACACACATATACATATTGAACAATAATAATTTAGGAATTTTTCTGAAGCATCTAAAGAAAGATAATGAAAGTTTTCTATCAGTAAATATAGCTTTATAAGCAGTGGTCCAAATCTTGCCTAAAGACTATACAAATTTCTCTAAGGTTTATATACTTTGTAAGTCCACTGTATCCTATACATTTTTATAACTAAGCACTAGTTTCTTTTTTAAGATTTACACATCAGTCTGAAAATTAGGCTTACCACAAGAAACTAACCAAGGACTAAGGAACTACTAACAGCAAGAGACTTCTTAACAATAGCAGAAGCTACTTACTGAGAGACAGGAAAGCAACAGCATTAAGGAAAGAAAAGCCATTAAGAGGAATGGATCTGCAGCATATCCAGTTATTTTTCGTTTCCCAAAATCTCAAAAACATTTGCAGCCTTGCAAATAATATGTAACTTCTTTGACTAAATCTGGGCAATTGAAATATGTAGAGTGATCTGACTCACATTTTTCCATGAAATGATGGAAACATTCTTCAAGATCCTTCAGAGCCGTATTAAGTGACAGACGTTCTTTTCTGTGCCCTAGTAAGTAGCAGTCATCACCAGCGTGACCATTTTGAAATATGACATTTTAAGAGTGACTACTTTGCAGAGTGTCTAAAGCTAACGGCAAGGTCAATATGACACCAAAAGAACTAGTAAGAAATGAAGAATTTGGCTAACCTGCTCCTTCTTGTGTAGAACACAAACCTCCAATTTGACTGGTTTTATTTTCTACTTGCACATAATCAGAATGAGTTGAGCCCATCTGCGAGCCTAAGTGGTCATTATGCAATAATGTCTGAGTTTTAATGTCTGGGCTGACCCTGCCCATGTGACGATATCTCACATAATCACCATGATGAGATTGACCAAAATGTAGGGTTGGAATTCTTCTGGAAAAATTACATTGCTCAAGGAACCTCCTTAGTTAACTGGCAGTTTTTCTATGTTATAGGTACACCTACAGATTAGCTGGGAGTGTCCTATTGCCTTACTTCATTGCAAAATTCACTATGGCTTGTGGGATAGATACCTGGAGGAAACAGTGAAGTGAAAACGGTGGAGGGTTTGAAGTTGCACACACACCCTAGTGCCAAATGATGGACCGGAGTCTGAATAAACAAGAGAAAATAAATGAGATACTGTTCCTGCATTATTTTAACTTACCTTCTAGCATAAGAGACTGGATTTAAATAAGTAAATACATAAACACCCAAGTTAAGTGTTGGAAAGGAAGAGAACAAGGTGTCATGAGCAGATAATATTGAGAGATTCACTTTCTTTTTTTATTTTTATTAATTTTTTTAGATGGAGTCTGACTCTGTCACCCAGGCTGGAGTGCAGTGGTACAATCTCGGCTCACTGCAACCTCCGCCTCCTGGGTTCAAGTGAATCTCCTGCCTCAGCCTCTGGAGTAGTTGGGACTACAGGCACATGCCACCACACCTGGCTAATTTTTGTATTTTTGGTAGAGATAGGTTTTTGTCATGTTGGCCAGGCTGATCTCGAACTCCTGGCTTCAAGTGATCCACCCACCTCGGCCTCCCAAAGTGATGAGATTACAGCTGTGAGCCACCGCACCTAGCTGTGAGACTCACTTTAAATTGACTAGTCAGGAATGGCATTTTTGAGGGAAAAAAAGAAAACTAGAAAAATGAGAAAAACTGGGGGAAAAAATAGCCAGCCAGAAAAAGAACATGTCAGGTTAATAAAAGGTCTGGAAGCAGAAACAAGCTTGGCCTATGGAGGAATCACAAGGAAGCGTAGTGGCAGGAGATGGCGGGCAAAGGGCTGGGTGGAATAATACGAACTAACGAGGTGAATAGGGGAAATCATGACAGACCTTGAAGGGCACAGAAAAGAATTTATCTTTTTTCCCACAAACCAAGAAGAGTATGGGTTAGTCAAGGCACAATTTATATTTTTTAAGAAAATAATATGGCTGTTGAGTGGTATAGAGTGGAGGCAGGGAGATGGAGTAAAAGCTGGAAGATGTCTGTGCGTGTGAATGTCTGTGCGTGTGAATGTATGTGCATGCATACGTGGATGTGACACGTGTTTTCTATATTCAGGATTTTAAAACACTTCCCAAGCCTTAAACCAAACGTTTTTGTGTTTGAAAATTATAAATGCCAAATAATCATGTCACAAGGTACTTAGAAGAGAGAAAAGTGGGGCAAAAGAACTTTAGGGGTTAGGCTCCAGGAACTTCTCCATTCACCAAGATCTGTAATTTCCTCATTATCAGAGTAGGCTAACTTTCTTGCATTATTTGAACTTGTGTGTTATGTACTTAGCTATCCAATTCTTTTTTTTCTTTTTTGAGATGAAATTTCGCTCTTGTTGCCCAGGCTGGACTGCAATGGTGCCATCTCAGCTCACTGCAACCTCTGCCTCCTTGGTTCGAGCAATTCTCCTGCCTCAGCTTCCCAAGTAGCTGGGATTACAGACATGTGCCACCATGCCTGGCTAATACTATATTTTTAGTAGAGATGGGGTTTCACCAAGTTGGTCAGGCTGCTCTTGAACTCCTGACCTCAAGTCATCCACCTGCCTCGGCCTCCCAAAGTGCTGGGATTACAGGTGTGAGTCATACTCAATTCTTCATTTCCTCTCAATACGTTTTCCATAGCAGAATGCAAGTGGCATGTAGGTTAGTCATAATTTCTTTTAAGTTGGTTTGTTTCTTGGGGCAATGTCTGCCATTCTTGCTTTTCCAGGGTAAAGCAGGTTATATCACCATTTCATCTCATTACATGCTGCTGAGTAATCCTGCCAATAGTAAGCGTGGGAATATTTTTGGAAAGGCAGTTGTTCACAGTGCAGTTTTTATCCCTGTTGTGTCATCCACTGAGAGACTTACCAGAACTTCACATTCTTGGGCAGCCAGAACTGCTAGAAGTAGTTTATAACTTGGAATTCGTCTCTAGTGTTACTTAAGGCTTTAGAATATTAAGAAGAATACTGACAAAAGAAACAATGTTTTATAATACCTGACTGTATATTTAACTGAGTGCGTATGTATGTATTATATATATAATGATATACAGTTGACCCTTGAACAACAGGGGTGGGAGAGTTAGGCGATGAATGCTCGAAGCAGTCAAAAGTCCATATTTGACTGTTTTTTGTTTGTTTGTTTGTTTGTTAAAGACAGGGCCTTGCTTTATCCCCCAGGCTGCAGTGGTGCCATCTTGGCTTACTTGTAACCTTGCTTCCTGAGCTCAAGCCATCCTCCCACTTTAGCCCCTCAAGTAGCTGGGACCAGATGTCTATCACCATGCCTGGCTACTTTTTGTTTTTTTGTAGAAAGGGGATTTCACCATGTTTACCAGTCTGGTCTTGAACTCTGAGCTCAAGCGTTCCTCCCAACTCACCCTCCCAAAGCGCTGAGATTACAAGAATGAGCCACCATACCTGGCCCCTCATATAAATTTTGACTCCTTAAAAACCTTAACTACCAATAGCCCACTGTTAACCTTCTAAACAATAATGTAAATAGTCTATTAACACATATTTTTGTATGTGTACTATAAACTGTATTCTTACAATAAAGTAAGCTTGAGAAAAGAAAACAGTAAAAGTATCATAAGGAGGAGAAAATATATTTACTGTTCATTACATGGAAGTGGATCATCAAAGGTCTTCATGCTCATCATTTTCATGTTGAGTAGGCTGAAGAGAAGAAGAGGAGGGATTGGTTTTATTGTCTCCAGAGTGGCAAAGATGGAAGAAAACCTACCTATAAGTGGATTCACAGTGGTCTAACCATGTTGGTTAAGGGGTCAACTCTGCATATGTGTGTGTGTTTATGCATTTATCTATCATTGTGGGGAGGGCAGAGTATAAGTTGGAGAGCATGTGTGTGCACATGTGTGTGTGTGTATATATATATATATGCATTCGTGAATGGAAAGAAAACTAGTCATTTTGAGATCTAAAGAAAAAGAAACACCCCCCTTTTTCCCACATATTCATTCATTTTCTAAGCTACCTGGAAGAACATGACACTGTTTTCAAAATCCACCTGGAGGTGTCCAAATTTTTAAGCTGTCAGATGAGAAATTTTTAAGCTGTGAAATGACAAATTTTTAAGTTGTGAAATGAGAAATTGAAAAATAGAAATCCTTGTGTCTCTTTGAACCATTTTGTTGTATCTTGAGGGTAACTGATACACATTTCATAACATGTGACTTTCAAAGATGATGGATGACAGGGAGGCTTGATGTCATATGCCAGACTGTCTTCTGGATCTCTTAGATTTGGGAAAAGAAGGAAATAAGCAAATCTTTCAACATAAAATCTTCCCATTTAATTAGAAGGGTGTATAGAATAGCATTAAGGAAAAAAGAAACATTTGTCAACTTCTAATTCCTTTCTGGACATATCTTTTTAGGAGGAAGCTCTTTTGACAAGATCAAAGTATAACTTTTCCCCCAAAGGACAGTAATATCACTTCCCAGTGAAGAACTAGTCCAGTCCATTTAAAGACAGGATTTTAGGATATATTATTCATGACTGTGCTTTTAAAACTCTATGTGTTTTATAACTCTGAATTCAAAATTGTCTCCATGGTTTCATTTTTAGAGTTCTACACATAAGCTGAGTAGATCCTCTGAGGCAGAGCCTAAAATCTTAGACTGAGAGGTCAGGCATCTTCCATCTGAAGCCTGGCATAGGCACATATCTGCTGTAGGACTGGCCAGACAGTCAAATCTGTGTCTCAGTGTCCTCAGCCTTTAAATGGGGACAAAAATGGCACTAGTCTCAGAGAGATTGTAGAAAGATTAATCAAATTACCTCATGCATAACACTTAGCAAAACTCCTTATACATTATAATCACTTAAGAAATACAGGTAAAATAACTAAGGTAACAAATTATTATGTTGAAATAAATTATTTAATTCAGTACAGGCAGGGCCTAAAATGTTGATGTGACTTTGAAGGATCTTGAATTTTTCGTAAGGAGAGTGCAATCCGCTGTGATGGGACTGGGCCATAGACAGGCAGAGCTTTGGCTACTCCTTTAGGGCCCACTTCGGTGTCCTACAGCAATCGAAGAGACACTCAGCCCAGTACCCACAAACAGCAACTGAAAACAATTTCAATCTCTATTGCAGTGTCATGAAACATGCCAGAGGAACGTTCCACTTCTGATGCAGAGAAATACGTCTTTAAATCTTCTTTTCCTAAGACTTCTATAATTGTCTCAACAGAAAAGCAGTTGCCTTCCCTTTCCTCAGTTTGACCCAAGCCCACTCTTAGTGCAGCCCACACTGGCTTCTGGCTTCTCTCTTTGCACAGAAGCAGCTCTTCTGTTTCTATTTACTAACCCTTTGCCCTTTCCAGTCCAAAGCAATCAAGTCACAGTGGACTAATTTGAACTAACTCTTTTTCTCCCTTTCATCTATTATGTAACATCTACACAACAAAACTTGAGAAACATAGAAACAAGAGCTTGAACCTGGATGCCTAAATCAACATCCATCTCAGCAGGCAGAGGAGATGGTGAGATTGTGATCATCCTACTTTTTTTCCTGAAGCATCTGTACTACTATTTAAAGCATGGGTCATTTTTTCCTAAGACAGACCTTAAATAAAACATGAGCCCTTAAATAAAGTATCAATGTTGTATAAATGAAGTCATCTCATTAGAATCGCTCAGTTTGAAAAAGATTCACTGATCTAGAGCCAATATATTAAATCTATAATATGAAATGGGCAGAAAAAAATATGACTCCAAATTATCGCCTTCCCAGAAAGCAACCTCTCTCACCAACTGCTCAGAAAAGAAGAAAGCAAATAAAAAAGAAATATGACCATTTTGTTATTTTGCTCTTACATGGAATTGAAATTAAGCTATATTGAAAAGTCACTAAATTCTACCTTTTTTTTTTTTGAGACAGAGTTTCACTCTGTCACTCAGGCTAGAGTTCAGAGGCCATGATCTTGGCTTACTGCAACTTCTGCCGCCCGAGTTCAAGTGATTCTCCTGCCTCAGCCTCCCGAGTAGCCGGGATTACAGGTGCCCACCACCACGCCAGGCTAATTTTTGTAGTTTTTAGTAGAGACAGGGTTTCACCATCTTGGCCAGGCTAGTCTTGAACTCCTGACCTCATGATCCCTCTGCCTCGGCCTCCCAAAGTGCTGGGATTTCAAATCAGCTGGGCTGCCACCACGCCCAGCCAATTCTACCTGTCTTTTAAAAAGGGAAGTGATGAGCAGTCCTGAAGAGTGCGCCCAGCTTCCTTTCCAAAGGGTGCTGCTAATGGAGTCACACACATGCTTTCTGTTGCCCCACGTGTTAAATAGGTTGAAACTGGGAATATCTAAATGCTTGGAGATCCTGAAGATAGTCCCTGAGGTAGCTATAAAAAGACTGTCCTTAGCTTCTGCTAATGAGGTAGCAGACACTTCCATTTTATTTTTTCATGAGAGGAAGTTTATTGAGTCACCACCCCCCCTTCACCTCAACTTCTCTTTTTTAAAAATATGTGTAACTTTTTTCTACTTCTGTCTCTTAGGAACAGGTTTTTAGTGGTTCAGAAATGTCTCCCACTTTTACCTGACTGTGGGCAGCCTCAGCAACAGAGGCTCCTGGAAATATCCCTCACCTGTTTTTCTCAGATATGAGAACGGTTGACTGGAGTTCTGAGGGGGAAGTGGTTGGTGCAGAAAGTTGCCAAAAGAGTGATGGAAAGTTCTTTACTGATGTTAAAGAAATAATAATAATTCATATTTATCTTTTGATCATGGCAAGATAGGAACTGAGGTGCCTCTGCTTGCTTTCACCTCAAGCAGGAAGTGAGAGTCCTATTAGCCTCTGGGTTCTGGAAAGCCGATGATTTGGGGTCATTTTTCTTTCCGTTCATTTCTTTACCTTACTCATGGGCTTAATAGTCACCTCTGTTTGCATGGCTGCATCTGTTTTTCAAATTGAGCCATTCTCAATTTGTGAGATGATTTATGTTTTACATATGCATGAACATTTTGTTGAAATAAGACTTTAAGTAATATCAGTCATGGGGGAGCTTAGCTGTGAATCCAGGCATGAGAGTAGTCTTAGAACAAAGAGGAATCAGAAATCACAGAACACCTTTAACTTCTTGACTCAGTGGTGAAGAATGGAACATCTTTTACGTCAGAAACTACTGAAGTTATGGGCAAAATTACAAGTGATGATTATGCAGCATAGGTTATTGTTTGGCCATTTTAGGCTTATCTTGACTTTTATGAAGTAGTCTGAAAGGAGTGAGCAGGTGACACAATTTACTAGGTGCCGAGGCAATGAGAACTACAGCTAACATACAGGGGAAGAGTTCCATTTCAGTCACGCTGAATCATAGGTGCCTTTAAGAGGAAATAGGAAGAATTTGCAACAGTTTTTTAAACTCTGGTGGATATCAGAGCTAATCATGTGTCTGTGGGAGTTGTCAGGGTAAATTTGGTGGCTGACGCCAAGAACCTCACATAAGGAGATCAGGTGGCATGAGAAGAGATGATGAGTGAGAACACACACTGAGAAGGAACAGTATTTAGAGGACAGACTGAGGAACCGGTGGGGGAGTTTGACACTGCGGAGCTAGAGAGGTAAAGGACACCGAGTATATCTGCTCTGGTCCTTAGGGGACTTTCCACAGCATTAGCTTCATCTTGGTTGCTTACCAACTGCTGAGACAGTAAGTCTGGATCTTAGTATTTGACCCACTCTGCCTTCTCCAGATCATGCTTGCTGACATTTCCCTTTCAACAAAATTGAATTTGCTGAAAGAAAAACATTTCCACTCAACTATCACTTGAACAACATTGTTTATGAGTAAAATGATTAATGGTTTACTACGAAACATACAGAGGTGAGTCTCATAGGGATAGTCAGGGTGGCCCCAAGCTATCTTCTTTTTTATTTTCTTTTTAAATTTTAAAAATATTTTCAGGCCAAGTGTGGTGGCTCATGTCTGAAATCCCAACACTTTGGGAGGGTGAGGCAGGAAGATTACTTCAATTCAGGAATTTGAGACCAGTCTGGGCAACACAGCGAGACCTCATCTCTACTAAAAAAAAAATAATAAATACATAAATAAATAAATTTACTCAAATATGTTAGCGTATGCCTTTGGTCCCAGATACTTGGGTGTGCTGAGGTGGGAAATCTCTTGAGCCTGGGAAATAGAGGCTGCAGTGTGCTATGATTGTGCCATTGTACTCTAGCCTGGGTGACACAGTGAGACCCTGTTTCAAAAAAATAAAATGTCTTCTTAAAAATTAAATATATTTAAGGTATACAGCAGTATGCTTTAATATACAGAGTTAAATGATTGCTATCGTGAGCAAATTATCATGTCCATCTTCTCACATAGTTACCTTGTGTATGTGTGTGGTGAGAATACTCAAAATATACTATCCCAGCAAATTTCATGGTATTACTAACTACAGTCACTATTCTATACATTAGATCTCTAGAATGTATTCACCCTACATATCTGAAACTTTATACCCTTTGACCAGCACCTTTCCTTTCTTCTCTCCCAACCCGTCCCCTAATAAACGCCATTCTACTCTCTGCTACTGTGAATTCAACTATTTTAGCTTCCACATCTAAGCTATCTTCTTTATTAACCATTGCTAAAGAGTCACTGATAAGCCTGCCTCCTGCCTGTTGGGTGCAGCTAAAAAGCAGACCCTTGATCTGGCATTCTGGTGGTGAAATGACTTACGGCTCTAGAACCTTCCCTCATAAGCCATCCTACAGCAGCTGTTCTGAACTGCCTTTTACAGCGGCTATACAACTGGAAGGTTGCCATTGAAAATGGCACCTAACCGTTTATTCACTAGTAATTCTAAGCAAATGAATCAACTTTAAAGCAGGAGTGTAATAAAAACAGTAATGGATAGGATTTTGAGCAACAGGTAAATGTCTAAGAGGGTCTGGCACATTGTATAAATAGACTAATGGCATAGCAGACTTGAGAGACAAATGGTTCTTAGAATAAGTGGTAGGGGCATTAAGATGTATGTTCAGGATCTCATTGGATAGAGGATTAGGAAAATTTCGTTTTAATAATGTTTCTTTGTAGACCTTTTTTAGGAAGAAGGGCAGTGTGAAAATAACATCCTAACAGCTGATAATGGCAAAAGCCAAGGTTGTGTGTGTGTGTGTGTGTGTGTGTGTGGTTATGTATGTCCGTGTAATAGTATGAGATAATACCAGGGAGAAGGATGATTCATGAAAAGAGTGGACAAGCATTTCGAAAGCTACAGAGTGAGAAAAGGCCTGATGAGTATTTACTTAGGAATTATGATGTCACTGCTGACCTTAGCAGGAATAGAATCTGTAAAATGCTAGGGGCAAAACTGGGTTACAGGAAGGTAAGGAGTAGACAGAGACTTCCTTTTCTATCAGTATTGGCAGAGTAAATATCCTGAAAAACTGTCCTGCCACAAAGCACCTAAAAGTAGTAGACACAAAATGAAAAACACATTTAAATGCACGCCTATGTTGGAAAGAGTAAGGGAAACCATCAGAGTTATCAGAGGCCAAAGGTTCTGGGAAGGACCAATTCAGAGAATTGTAGGCAGTGAAATCATGTGTGAATTCTGGTGGCCTGGGGCTTCAGTTGTGACATAGATCAACTCAGGTCTGCACAATGGGAGAGTTAGATTCAAGTTCTGGAACCTGTAATGAATTAAATCTTCATTGAAATTGTGAATTAGGAAAAAATAAAAATTAAAAACAAAATCTGCCCTGAATGAAGAAACAAGCAAAACTGGTGAATTTTTTGAGAATCTTGTGAGAATTATGAGAATTTACAAGTCAGAACTAGTCCTCAGACGGCTCTAGGTTAGGGTCTGTGGTGGTTAATTTTGGGTGTTAACTTGACTGGATTAAAGGATACTTAGATAGCTGGTAAAGCATTATTTCTGGGTGCATCTGATGGTTTTCTGGAAGAAACTGGCATTTGAATCAGTGGACTGAGTAAGGAAAATCTGCCTTCAGTGTGGATGGGCATATCATCCCATCAGCTGAGGACTAGAATAGAATGAAAACACAGAGGAAAGGCAAATGTGTTCTCTTTCCTGAAGCTGAGACACCCTTCTTCTACTCTTGGACGTTAGAACTCCCGGTTCTGCAGCTGCTGGACTCAGCACTTGCACCAGCAGTTCCCGTGTTCTCAGGCTTTTGACCTTGGACTGAGAGTCATACCATTGGCTTTTCTGGTTCTCCGTCTTGCAGATGGCCTTCTCAGTCTTCGTAATTGTGTAAACCAATTCTCCTAATAAATCCTCTTTTATTTATCTATCCATCTATCCACCCATCCATTTAATTAATCTCCATACAATTCTAACACACGGTTCCCTATCTCATTGCCTGCATTGTCTGAAAAAGATTCCAGCAACCCTAGGTTTGAAGCTTGCCTAACTGCCTGACAGAAACAAATAATGATTTTCTTTAGATGAATCAACTGTCAAATCAAATCTCAAAGAACTTCCATGTATAAAGTCCCAACATTATCCCAGAATCTAAGAGCACAAAATAAAAGGAAAGAAGAAATAGGAGTCAATTTCAGTACAGACAATAAACAACAGAATTAGCCCCAGATATTGAGCTTGTTACATTCATACTGTAATAAGACTGGTATTTAAAACTACAGTTAAATAAAAAGAATATTTAAAGTTTTATTTAAAAAAATTACATGACTGAGGAATAAGTGACTATAAAGATGACTAGACAGTTCTAATAATAAAAAAAGGACATTCGGAAATGAAAATTACAGTAATTAAAATTAAAAATTCGATAGATGTACTGCTTAGCCTATTAGACTTGATTGATGATAGAATGACTAACCTAGAATATAAAGCTGAAGTAGTTGGCTCCAAGAGAGCCCAGAGAAACAGAGGTAGTATGAAAGCAGTGGAGAGACATAAAAAATATTTGTAAGATTCAACAAACATATATTCAAATCAGAATTCCAGAAAGAAATAGAAGAGAGATAATTTTAGAGGGAAAATGCCTGAGAAATTCCAGATGACATGAATCTTCAGATTCAGGAAACAAAACAAATCCCAATCTTCACTGAACTGTGGAACACCACTGAAAAAGACCTTTAAAAAAATCCAGAGAGAAAAACATTGCCTCTGAAAAAATATTTACAGTGATGATAGCTGATTTCTAAATGATAACAATGGAAACCAGTGAGCTCATATTAAATCCATGAAAAAGTGCTTATAGCTACATATCTAAAACTGTAAAACTGTATAGTGTCACTTTTAGATTAAAAAAGATCAAGAGAGTCCCCACAAACATCTTCTCCCTACAGGAGCTTCTAAAATATATATTTCAGAAATAAAAAAATGCTTTCAGAAAAACTGAGTTGAAGAAGAAAGGGTGAGCAAAAATGAAGTGATAAATGTGAGTAAATCTACACAAATGTTAAATATGATACCCATGAACAATAATAGTCTAATTTTAGAGTATATTAATTTTTTATTGCTGTATAACAAAGCACCACAAATTAAGTGGTGTAAGACACAAATTTATTAACCTTAAGTTTCCATGGGTCATGAGTCGGGGCACAGGTTAGTTAGGTCCTCTGATTTGGTCTAAGAGGCCTGCAATCAAGTTATCAGCAGGCTGTGTTCTCATCTGGATAGCCACTGAGGAAGAATCCACTTCCAGGCTCATTTAGGTTGTTAGTAGAATTAATTTCCTTTAAGGTCTACATGGAGGGCACAAACTTTTTGCTAACTGTCAGCTGGAGGCAGCCACCCAATTCCATAGACCCTCTCACAGTATGACAGCTATTTTTTTTTTTTTTTTTTCTTTTTGAGACAGAGTCTTGCTCTGTCACCAGGCGCCAGGCTGGAGTGCAATGGTGCAATCTCGGCTCACTGCAGTCTCCACCTCTTGGGTTCAAGCAATTCTCCTGCCTCAGCCTCCCGAGTAGCTGGAACTACAGGCACGTGCCACCATACCCAGCTAATTTTTGTATTTTTTAGTAGAGACAGGGTTTCACCATGTTGGCCAGGATGGTCCCAATCTCTTGACCTCGTGATCCGCCCACCTCGGCCTTCCAAAGTGCTGGGATTACAAGCGTGAGCCACCACGTCCAGCTGCTATTTTCTTCAAGCCACCAAAGAGGATCTCTCTCCAGAATGTATATGATAAGTAATTACTGAAGTGGCATTCTATCAACCTAATCATAAAAAATAACTTAAGGGAGTGACATCCTGTTATCTTTGCCATTTTCCATTGGTTAGCAGCAAGGCACAGGTTCTGTCTGCACTTAAGCAGAGAAAATTGTGCAAGGGCATGACTCATAGGCATCACTTTAGGGTGTGTTCACCACAGAGAAGCTGGAGAAACAAAAACAAGACTAAGTCAGAAAGGTCATGCTGAGAATTAAAGTCCTTGTAGAAAGTGCAGATCAATGCAAATTAATTATAAACTGTATTAAGCCTGAAAGGAAAGTACAGAATAAGATGGTAGGAATTAATCAAAATATATCAGGAATCTTAAAGATACAAAACATTTTTAAATAAAAGGGTAAAAAAAATTTAGTGTGGCTCTATTATTATCAGATAAAAGAGACCTTCAAACAGAAAGCTTAATTTGAGTTAGAGGATGACTGAATAATGACATAGTTATTCTCAAGTCCCATCTACCAAATTTCGCAATTCAAAATTGTATATCGTAAATATTAGCGGCAGAGTTTCTCAAATCATTGTGTGTTCTTTTGAGACCTATTGCTTGGCAATCGAGAAATAAAATAGACAAAATAAAAAATGTATCATCTCACAAAAAAACATAAAATATTTAAAAAATTTAAGACCACAACATACCTGAACTAATTGCTGTATGTACAATAAAGCATGAAATAATTAGAGACAACATGATTAAGCACACATGACACTTACCATGTAAGTATATATGAGCAAACTACCATGGCACATGTATACCTATGTGACAAACCTATACTTTCTGCTCATGTATCCCAGAACTTAAATGAAAATAAATTGAAGGGGTAAACACATGCCACAATTGAAAAGATGTACTTATAATCTATATCACTGAAAAAAGTTACTATTCAGAACTTGTCAATAACTCTTAAACAATTTTTAAACAGAAAACTGGGCACAAATATAAATAGAAAAGAAAATATAAATGGCCAATTAAAATGTGAAAAGCTAGTCAACCTCATCATGAATCAGGAAACCAAAATTAAAAATATAACAAAGCACAACTTTATACCACTCAGATTTGCAATTTTTTTCAAAATTGCAAATTTGAAATACCATGTGTTGAAAATGTAAAACGGTGGGATCATTTATACTTTAATGGTGGGGATACAGACTGGAACCATAGTTTTAAAAAGCCATTTGACATGCTGCAGTAAATATGGAGATGCCCATCCTATTGGAACTATGAGTTTCACTCCTAGCCTAGAAAAACGTTCACACGTGGCATAAAGACACATGGACAAGAATGTTTGCAGACTATTGTTTGTAAAGATTAAACCATATTAAATTGTGGTGAAACTACAAAAACTGCAGTTTCATGTGGTTCAATGTAATAATAGCAACAACTGGAAACAACGGAGTTCATTTATAATACATTCACATAATATAAATTATAAGCCACAGCTGCTCTGTTTATCATTATAAAGCTCACAGACTTATTGTGAGCAAAAGCAACAAACAGCAACAAACAAAACAAGTGACAGGAAAAACTAATATGATAGAATTTATAGACAATCAGAACATGCAAAACTGAACCGTATACTGTTTAAGTATTTATAAATTATAAAAAAAAAAAAAAGAGAAAAGCAAAAATGTGTGATTATGTGAGGAAGGAGTTAGGAATAGGAATGCAAATTTATTTTAAAGGCATTGCTAATCTCTTAAGATAAGCAGCACATATATTTTAATTATCATTTGTATCATATATGCATATTTTATATGGATTAACTATTTTAAAATTAATAATTGATTACAGAAGAAGGTGAGGAAGGAGGCTAACAGTGCATGCTGCTTTCTTTGTGGACACTTTGTATGAAAGGAGGAGACCAGATGGAAGTAGCTGGAGTGGAAAACAGAATTGGAAACGGTCTCTGGTTTTAGTTGAGAGGAGTTTGAATGTGTGAACACACTGAAAAGGCGAGGCTGACTACAGAGAAGAGAGGGTACTTGATGAGCCACATGACTAAGGATATACGAGTGTGATGGTTAATTTTAGGGTTAATTTTAGGTGTCAACTTGAGTGAGTCAGGAGAAGCCCAGATAGCTGATAAAATGTTATTTCTGAGTGTGTCTGTGAGGGCCTTTCCAGAAGAGATTAGCGTTGGAATCAGCTGAGTGAGTAAAGAAGACCCGCCATCACCCAACGTGGGCAGTCATCATCCAATCCAGTGAGGGCCTAAAGAGAACAGAAAGGCAGAGGAACGGCAAATTTGCTCTCTCTTTTTGAGCCCAGCACCCACCTTGTCCCACCTTTGACACTGGTGGGAGCTCCTGGCTCTTGGACTTCAGACTGCAGGACTTACACCAGCATCCCTGCCCCCAGCCCACTTCTCAAGCCTTTGACTTTGGCCTGGGAGTTACACTATGGACTCTCCTGGTTCTCTGGTTTTCGAACTCAAACTGAATGATACCATCATCTACACCATGGGACTTCTCAGCCTCTAAAATCTTGTGAGCTAATAAATTCCCATAATAAATATCTTCTCTCTCTCTCTCGATAACATATATATATATATCCTATGTCTCTGGATAATCCTGTTCTGTTCTGTTTCTCTGGAGAACCCTGACTAATGCAAGAAGGAACTGAGCGCCAGAAGGAAGGCAGAACAGCCATCATCAGGGGTGGGTGGCTCTCTTCTCACTAAAACAAAGGGGAAAGATTACATTACATGCAAGTGTTGGCTGAAGGAGATGAAAATATCAAAGTAGTGCCGGGCCGATGGTCACTGTTTTCTCGTGAATTAAAATTTCAATCATCTGTTGAAATTAATCAGTAACAGACCAAGTCAGGACAGTTGAGGAAAATGGCAGACGTTTCAAGTAATTATGGTGAGGCTGGGGAAGAGAATGATTACCCAGCAGCAATAAGGGTTTGGATCCAGTTGGAGACCATGGGTATGCCATCACACCCATTTGTTCCTTCTCGATAGCTGCACCAAGCTTCTCAGGTGTAAGAGTAAAGGAGGGGTCTGGAATGAGCTAAGCTTTGCATTTTCCTTGGTGGGTGCTACAACAGGTGCACCTGGGCTCAGGTAAATGAATTTACAAGCCATGGGGTTTAGGCTTTCTCAGGTCAAGGAAAGAAGACAAGAAAGGGAGGAAGGACAGAAAGTAAAGAGTGAAAATGTTGGTGGCCTTGATGTGGTCAAATAACTGGAGTGCTGAAAATATGAGAGTGAGAGAAATGTGGGTAGGAAAAGGAAGGCACTACCAAAAGTTTAAGAATCCAGAAAAGAAAACTATTAGTGCACTGACAGTCCAGGGTGTGTCCCTGATGCATGGGGTGAAAGAGACCTGGTATGCTAGTGCTGGATGTGAAGTGATCAGGGAACTGTGAAGCAAATTTTTTGGATGTCAGGGCGATATTGAAATTGGCCTGAAAATGGTGGTAAGAAAGAAAATAATCAGAGGGCTAAGGTCTATGATAAATGTGCAGTGACCGGGGCGTTGGTGAAAAATAGCAAGGAGGATGGTGGAAGGTGGTAACCAGATGGCAGGAGCCCCAGAAGAAGAGAGGCTTTTATCTGAGGAGAATTCCTGATGTGGGAGTCGTGCTGTGAAGCTAGGAGGCTGTTATAATCACCCAGTTTATGGGGTACACATGGTGTGGGAGACTAACCTGACTTCCCTGGAGGATAAAAAGTGTGTCAGGTCCTAGCTTCAATGCCATAATGTTTTTAAAATAAAATCGCTCAAGCCCCTTATCTTCACTCTTATTTTTAATTTTCAAAATTTTTCTAGCTATGACTTCTGATTTCTTTGCACTTGCTAACCTCAGAGCACCAAATCACTATGCATACTAAAAGTTGGAAGTGTGTCTGAACCACTGGATTGCACTCTGCTGAAAGACAAAGAAATTAGTATTTACATGTATGTCCACAGCACCTACCATAGTGCCCAGAATGTAAAAGGTGCTCTATATGCTTGTTGAATGAATGAATAGAGCAATATCAACAAATGGAAAGGACTGTGAAAGCAAATGAATGAATACCAGTACAAACCTGGGTTTGTGTTTGTGGATGAGCATATGTGTGCTTTTTGATGAAGTCATTAGAGTAGCAGTTAAGATACCCTTGAGGACAGTTAAAAGTCTGATCACTGGAGAGTGTTTTGGGCAAGGAATATTATTTTAATCCAAAATATAGGAAAAGTCACTAGAAAAATAATAAGCAGAGCATTTTGGAAAATACCATCACAATCACTTGGTGAATAGCAATGAAGTGAAGAATGCCAATACAGTCCCCACTGATATATTCTGAAACTAAGATCCAGCTATGTACCCACTAATGAAGTTTTTAAAATTGAAAACATATTTTCATAATTCAAGTACTATAGAGTACATATTCAACAAAAGCCTGTTTCATAGTGTTGAAAATAAGAGTCCTGTGAAATCAAGTTTATCGTTAGAAGCAGGTTTTAAGAAACCTGAAAAGATTGGTAATACTAAAAGAAATATGGAACAGATGTCTCAAGCAGGGTCCTGGATAAACTTGTATTTTGATATGAAGCTAATGATAAAGGGTGATAGCGTTGGTATGTTTTTTTTTTTGTTTTTTCTTTTTGCAAAATTTATACATGCTCTTATCTGCAGTGTACAACTCCTTTTGAATCTCAGGGATAGCTAAACGATTTTAGTGAGTATTATGTATGCTTTGAATTTAGATTTTAATAGGTCGTGTATTTATAGAAACCACTAGATGAGGTTTCAGAAGTGTAAATCTTGATCTTTGTTCAATGAAAGTGTTTCTCATTAAACAGTCTGTTCTGGTTCTCATAAATAAGTCTGCCTAGAAGTTACGCCTAAAGAGATAATAAACATCAATCTAATAGTGTCTGTGATACATGAGTAAGTTTGTAAACTGTAGGGTACTCAGTGGTGTAACAACATTGGTGTGCTGGATATCCTGAAAACACTTAAAGATACGTAAACAGTAAATAGAATATACACTATCCTCCACTACTTAGGAGATTCATGGAATTCTAGAAATAAACAAATCCTAATATTTTGTCTCAATATGTTAGCTTTATTTACAATGAAAAACAAAAGGAGTTTAAGGGAGATTAACCACTGACTGATGACGGAATTTGAACGAAGGGTCAGATCTCCTGTGCTCTGGGCCTCCCCTTGTCTTTTGCCTTGTATTCAAAAACTGTATTCATGTTATTAACACATGAAAGCCTTGACTTTTACATACAAGCAAAACGAGTTTTAAAAATTAAGTTTAAATTTTATTATAGAGGTATGGAATTTAATAAAGCTAACAAAGAATGAAGGAAATAAAGTTTCCGGTGGAAAAGTAATTATTTCATTAGAATGATAGGATCCAGAATCAGGAATCATATTATCCTAGACTTATAACTATGCATAGAATTTATTCATAAAGGTTCTCCAATAAACTATATAACTGATCTTCCACTTTTCCAAACAACTCCATAAGATTTTCATAATAAAAAGGTTCATTTGTGCAGTGATGTTCCAATATTATAACCTGTTTAAGGGGCTGGATTGCAAAACGTTAAGTTCAAAGTTATGCAGAACTGGAATTGACTAACGGGAACTGAGCGGCTCTTTGGGTTGAATTGGGCTGGTTAGTTACATGAAGGCATGGCTGACACAGATCTATTGTTCTGACTGCCCTTAACAACCACATAAATTCCAAAATTCTTTCTATCCTTCCTTCCCAAATTAAAGATTTGGAAGTAGAGTTGAAAGCAAAACTTCAGAATGTAAAACCCACAAAAATGTTACGGTTTGGGATATTTAAACTTGGTAGACTATTAAAAAGATATGAGTGGATATTTGTTTTTATTTGGGACTAACAGCAGATACTAAACCAGAAAAATGCATCAAGAAGTTTCAAAGCCACTTCAAATAAATTTTGGCTTAAAGAAAAGTTTAAAATCAGGTATAAAAAATGTGATGAAGCATTACATATAATTATTTTCTGCCTCTGAAATTTTGGAAAGCTGATTTAAAAATTCAATTTTGATCCTTAAAAATTATTTTTATGGATTCCTTCTTCCAAGAAAGATGATAAAATTTAGTCACTTCCCGTGCCCCGCCCCTGCCCCATGGAGTTCGGCTCTGCTCTGTCACCCAGGCTGGAGTGCAGTGGCACAATCTTCTCTCACTGCAACCTCTGCCTCCTAGGTTCAAGATTCTACTGCCTCAACCTCCCAAGTAGCTGGGATTACAGGCACGTGCCACCACACCTGGCCAATTTTTGTATTTTAATTAGAGATAGAGTTTCACAATGTTGGCCACGCTGTTCTCAAACTCCTGATCACAGGTGATCTGTCCACCTCAGCCTCTCAAAGTGCTGGGATTACAGGCGTGAGCCACTGTGCTGGACCAAATCTAGTTACTTCTTTCAGCTGCAAGAAACTTCCAGTCTAATGTTTCTTCCAACCTCTCCACCCCTCGACTCTGAATTCACTCTTCTGGGCATAGCTATATGCTCTCTTCTTTTCCTCCTACTTTAAAATAATTCCAAAGAATTTGGCTTCAAGAAAATTATGTCCCGGCTCTTCTCTACTAAAAGAGTCACAGAATCATTTATTATGCACTAGCTGCCCTAATTATAGAACAAATGTGTTTTATAGTTTAAGTATATAAAATAGAGATATAGCTTGATGCTGAGACCATTTGTATACTGTTTACATCAACTGGCTCACCAAACCTCCTGTAAATAAATTATAGACAAAAATTAAGAGCATACTTCATTGGTATGTTAAGCTTCTTGTAATGAGAATTCCACTTATTGTTTTATCTCAAGAGGACAGGGCCACACACATAGTTAATAAACATTAAATGAGGAAGGAATGAAACCTTCCTGATTACGGATATGTGACATCTTCACACGACTTACTCGTGAGGATTAGCTGCAAACATTATTGGATCTTCCCTTTCTAAATTTCCTTGCAGATTGTGGATCATGCAAATGAAAGAATTTGGCAGATGCTAAGTTTACTATTCTATAATTCAGTTATTAATCCTAAAGTTTTTTTTCTATGAGGAAAATTAAAGTTTTGCTTGCTTATAAAAATAAAACTAAGTTCTGGCCAGGCAGGGTGGTTCACATCTGTAATCTCAGCACTATGAGAGGCCAAGGCAGGAGGATTGCTTGAGTTCAGGAGTTCAAGACCAGCCAGGGCAACATAACGAGCCCTCATCTCTATTAGACACACACACACATACAGTTCTACATTTATTGTCTACCTCTCTCAACAGGGTATGTTTTGTAGTTAGTATCACATATAGCCACCCTGTCAATGCTGTTGCTATTCACTTAGGAGAATATGCCTATGTCAATTTTTCCTGGGGCTGATGTATTTCTGTTGTTTTTCCTTCCACCTTTTCTCTTTTCTCAGAGCCATTATTAGTGTTACTTCTTTGCCTACTGAATATGGCAGACACTTTAACTGGCTGATCCAACCTGTATTTACACATCCATTGCTCCCCTGTCTGCCTCTACCACAGTGTTTAAAACTTAGTTTTCCAGACTATCTTTAAGCTTTGAGTGATTATGGGACACAATTCTGGCTAGTGAGATGGAAAGCTGATTGGCAGCTGCTGATGCTCTCTGTTCCCTCTCCTCCTCCTTCCTGCCTAGCACATGGATAGTGAAGCAGCCAACTTGCAAATATGGAAATTAAAACTACATGCTAAGGATCGCAGCGTAGGAAGATGTAACAAGCCTAAGACAGCCACGTTATAGAATCACTGCACCAGAATAGAGGACTTACCTGAACTTCTTCCAGTTTTTTAAATAGCGGTAATATACACATAACATAAAATTTACCATTTTAATCATTTTAAGTGTACATGGTATTAACTACATTCATACTGTATAACCATCACCACCATCCATCACATCTGAGTCTCTTCATCTTGTAATACTGAACCTCTATACCCATTAAACAGTAATTCTCCATTCCCCTTTCCTCCAGCCCCTGGGAACCACCATTCTACTTTCTGACTCTGATTTTTGACTGCTCTAACTACCTCAGATAAATGGAATCATACAGTATTTATCTTTTAGTGATTAGCTTATTCATTTAGCATAATGTCCCCAAGGTTCATCCCTGTGGTTGCATATGTCAGAATCTTTTTGTTTTATGGCTAGAGGATATTCCCTTGTATTCTGTGCCACATTTTGTATATTTATTCATCCACTCATGGACACTGGAATTGCTTCCACATTTTAGCTGTTGTGAATAATGCTGCTATAGATATAGATGAACAAATATCTCTTTGAGAACATGCTTTCAATTCTTTTCGGTATATACCCAGAAATGGAAGTGCTGGATCATATAATACTTGCATTTTTAATTTTTTGAGGAACTGTCATGCTGTTTTTCACTGCAGCTGTATCATTTTCTATTCTCACCAATACTGACAAGTGTTTCAGTTTAGCTGCAACCTAGCCAATACTCATTATTTTCTGCTTGTTGGTGTTTTTAAAGTAAATGTTCGTTATTCTGATGCATGTGAGGTGGTATCTCTTTGTGGTTTTGACGGGCATTTCCCTAGTCATTTAGCATCTTTTCATGTGCTTACTGGCCATTTGTCTTGTATTTCGACAAATGTCTATTGAGGTCCTTTGCTGATTTTTGAATTGGGTTGTTTTTTTGTGGTTGAGTTTAGGAGTTCTGGATATTAATCTCTCATCAGATATATAATTTGCCAACAATTTCTAGCATTCTATATGCCATGGTCTAAATGTGTCCTCCCAAAATTGTATTTGTTGAAACTTAATAGCCAATAGATCATAGTAAGAGGTGGCCCTTTAGGACAGTGATTAAGCCATGAGAACGTCTTCCTTGTAGATGAGATTAGGTCCCTTATGAAAGTGCTGCAGGGAACTAGCTAGTCCCTTTTTGTCCCTTCATCTCTTCTGCCATGTTAAAACACTAACATGGCACCATCTAGGGGTAACATGCCCTCACTAACATGGCACCATCTAGGAGAACCATGACACCAAACTTGTCTGCACCTTGATCTTGGAATTCCCAGCCTCTGGAACTGTAAGAGGTAAATTTCTGTTGTTACCCAGTCTCAGGTATTTTGTCATAGCAGCACAAATGACCTGAGACACCTAGGTTGACATTTCACTCTGTTGATAGTGGCCTTCCATGCACAAAGGTTTTTAAGTTGGCTGGGCATAATGGCTCATGCCTGTAATCCCAGCATTTGGGAGGCTGAGGTGGGCAGATCCTTTGAGCCCAGGAGCTGGAGTCCAGCCTGGGAAGCATGGCAAAACCACTTCTCTACAAAAGATAGAAAAAGTTTAGCCAGGTGTGGTAGCATACATGCACCTGTAGTCTCAGCTACTCTGGAGGCAGAGGTAGGAGGATCACTGGAACCCAGGAGAGCAAGGCTACAGTAAGCTGAGATCACACCACTGTGCCCCAGCCTGGGTGACAGAGTGAGACCCTGACTCAAAAAAAAAAAAAAAGTTTTTAAGTTTCATGAAGTTCAATTTGTCTCTTCTTTTGGTGGTTGTTGTCTGTGCCTTTAGTGCCACATCAAATCTTGCCAAATGCAGTGTCGTAAAGCTTTTGCCCTACATTTTACCTAAGAATCATATTTTTATCCTTTATTTTAGGTCTTTAACTCATTTTAATTTTTTACATGGTACCAGGTATGGGTTCAGCTTTATTTTCTTGCGTGTTGATATCCAGTTTTCCCAGTACCATTTGTTGAAAAGATTATCCTTTTCCCATTCAGTGTTCTTAGCATCCCTTTGAAAATTATTTGGTCATATGTGTAAGGGATTATTTCTGGGCTCCCTATTCTGTTCTTTTGGTGTATATGTGTGTCTTTATGCCAGCACCACACTATTTTGATTACTGTAGTTTTGTATTGAATTTTAAAATAAGTTTAAGTCTCTCATATTTGTTATTTTTCAAGATTTTGTCTGAACATTAAAGAAAATGTCCATTATAATTTTGGCTGTGTACTTCCTGCTGTTGAACGCAATCCTGACACATTGGTATGATCTATTTTTGGTATTGAGTTCAGTAATATTATGAGAACTTCTAAAAAAACAGTTACAATTGAGTTCTGTCTCTCTAATATTTAAGGCAGTAATTTATCAAGATTAATTTAAGATAATTGAGGTCATTTTGTAATAAAAGGAAATTTCCCTTGTTTGTTAAATGTAGGTACCAGAAAATTGATGATAATCCGTATTCATCTAAAACAAGACCTGAGGGCCTTATTGAGAATCTAAAACAAAACCTCAGGGCCTTATTGAGAATCAATTAGATTTTAATATCTGTTTCTATATTTAATCTGCTGTGATATGTTACCTTGGTTGACTTTTATATAGAAAATCTCACCTCATACACAAAAAGTGGAAAAGAGCTTCTCAAAAGTTAGTTGCAGTGTGGAATCTGAAACTGTGTTAGTGAACTTTTTATACTCTGCAACATTAAAAGCCATCAGTCTCTCATTCCACTTTGAATGGATCTTTTACCTCTGAATGACTTTGTAACATCACCGACTGGTCATTTGGAAAAGATTCAATGAATTAGGTAGCTCTTCCAAACATTGATCCATTCCATCACGTAATGTTAAAAGAAAATTAAAGGGCTTTTCATTTTGTTTTTGTTTTTGGAGATAGGATCTTGCTCTGTCACCCAGGCTGAAGTGTGGTGGCACAATCTGATTTCACTGCAGTGTTGACTGCCCAGGCTTAAATGATCCTACCACCTCAGCCTCCTGAGTAACTGGGAGTAAAGGCAAACACCACCACACTCTGCTTTATTAATTATTTGTAGAGACGAGATCTTGCTATGTTGCCCAGACCGGAAAAATCCTGTTAATACTAACAAAGTTGATTTTGTCAGAAAAGTCTTTAAATATTAGGAAACTATTAAGCTCATGGCAGTAGACACCAGTTTTCCAAAATCCTAATTGTCACCAGAAAGCTCAGATTTTTATCACCAACAACAGAGACTGCCAGTTGTTCTCCTTGAAGTAACAGGCTCATTTTGATCATTTTCAAGAAAATTTCTGTCCAATATTAGATCTGAATAACCATAGCTTTCTGTCATTTATCATTACAAGTAAGAGTGGTGCTCAAGTAGCAGTGGTTACCCATGTTCTAAAAAGGTGACGGTTCAGCTCACGCTCAACCAACAGTACACGTGCTTGTTCTTAAGACAATGATGGTACTTGGTATGCTTTAGGTGCATTTCCTATTGTGGCATAGAGCATTTTATAAACACATATGCTCAACAGTGGAGATTTAATATTTTTCACTGTTTCATAAAGGCATTCTGAAGTAAATATTTTAAAAATTTTTATTTATTTTAACAGTGAGTATGTGGTAGCAAAGAATACAATGACAACTAGTAAAGTTTGGTGCCATCATCTGGATTCATGCTTAGGCACCAACAATCTTACCCTCGATTGCTTTGGCACCATTAGTGCAAATGTCAACACAATGAAAAAGGCAAATAATGTTTTAGCGTTATTATGAAAATAGTTTTGACTCTATGGACCACCAAGGGTTCACAACACATTTTGAGTAGCACTACCATATGGAGTACCAAATTGACCAATAATTAAACCAAAAATACACAATGTATCAAATAAAGTCATTGCCTAGGAAATCCAGGTCATTTAATAATCAGCATTGAGGGTCACTGGTTCATGAAACATGAATTCCCTTGCTGAGGTAATTGTACTTGTATTCCCAAAACAAGTCATCACATTAATATTTGTTATTTGCTTTTACCTCTGATGTAAGTAATATATACTGACACTTGGAAAAGTATGCAGGAAAAAAATTAGCTCTCTCACACCACCACCCCAGAATTAACTGTTTTTGACATCTGACATGCTTTCTCAATACTATGAGCTTTCAACTTATCATTTAAAATTCTATCCAAACATAACTTTTGGTGGCTATAAAATATTCTCCTTTGAAGTTAACAATTTTCCAACTATTTCTCTAGGGTCAAGTTATTTCCAGTTTTTTGTTATTATAGTCATTGCTGTCAACATTTAATATAGACGCACATTCTGGTCATTATTAGGTGTTGTCAGACCTTTTAATTATAGTTATGTTCTGGTTTGTGAACTAATGGTTGATTGCGGCTTAAATGCATTTCCTTGATAATCTTTGGCAAATTTTTCATGCGCTTATCATGTGCTTATTTGACATTATTATGTCTTCTCTTATGAATACTATTAATAATTATGGTAACCTTCCTCTTGTATCTTTGTATTAGTTGCTTTCTGAAAAATTGCATTTTGCATATGCTGACTTACTATAGAACTAATAAATGCAGCTCATGGGAAATAGAAATATAAAGAAAACATAATAGTCCCAAGTAATCTTACAACTAAGAGGCTACCACTGCCAAGCGTTTATTTTTTCAGTCTTTGCCTTATGCAATTTTCTATAAACAAGTCAATATTATATATTCATTTAGTGAACTGCTTTTGTTTCAACACCATAGATGAGCATTTTTGTGCATTGTTAAATGCTCTTTCCGTATCACACTCTCTTCTTCCTATACCATCCATAGGAAACTAAAGTTTAGATTGGGGAAAATCAGTACAAAATAATGAATAATACAGTACTATAATATGAGGTAGGTACTAGAGAACTGTAGTAAACTTAGAGGGCACGATGGAAGGTCAGTTAGAGCTGGAGTTGTTAAGAAAGAGCAATGAGAGGAAAAGACAGCAGGTGTGAGCCAGTGACCCATGTGAGTAGCCGCACCGAGGCAGAAGTGAGCAGGGCTATGGTGGGACCATTTGGGTTTGCATGAAGATTCAGTAAGAAGAGCAACATATTCAGTTCAAATTAAAAGTGGGAGTGGCCACATATTAGTGGTCCTTAAAGGTCAGCAAATGAGCTGCTGCTCTCTGTAGAACTGAAATATGTTTAGAATTACATCGTATTTAGCGGTGATTTGGAGAAAGGCCTACTTAACTACAAAACTCTTACTTATGATAGAAAAATAAAAACACCACATATGTACTGCCAGTCCCACAAAATACTGTGAAAATACCGTGGTGTTGTGACTACAAACTGTATAACCCCCACTTTGCTGAATGACATATTTTCTAATTTTATGCTAATAACATATGATAGAGATATAATTATCTCAGATTTTAAAATTGATAATGTCTAGGTGGGTTGAGCCATTTGCTGCAATCACCTCATGCCCCATAAGTCATAGAAGTTCAAACTCAGACCTGATCTCATGCTTGCTCTTTATCTAAAGGATGGTTCTCAACCCTGGATATGGATTAAAATCAGCTGCAGAGCCCAGTGCCCACATTTCCAGTCACTACTCTGAATTTCCGATTTAATTAATTAATCTGAACTGGAGACCGAATCTTGATGTTTTTAAGTGTTCTCCCCTAAGTAATTATCATGTGTATCCACATGTAAAAACCGCTGTTAGAGACCACATTGCTCAGCCAGCATGGACCTTGGTGTTCCTCAGATTATGAAAAACACCGGGGCTTTTTCTCCATGACTGAGGTAGTTTTGAATTGATAATTTGGTTAATTTCTCGAGCACATGTTAAACTTCCCAGTGAAATTTGTTTTCAAGAAATATACACATGTGATATGTTTTCTGGCTCTGTAATATGTGAGGGTGTCTTTTTTCTTTACACAAGATGGAAAATTGAGTAAATATGGACTTTGGAGGAATAATATTTACTCAAATTTTATAGATATTTTTCTACTCTCTTCTAGCATTTATTGTTGCAGAAGGCAAATCTTATGCAAACCTTTTTTTTTCCTTTTTAAATTAACTTCTGTACTTTATTTTTTATCATTTTATAGCTATCATCTATTTTTATCATTGATTTTCTTATGAGTTCCGAGACAACATCTCGTATTTAAACTCTAATTCAATGATAGACATTGTCAGTTCCTTCAAAGATTTCAATAAAGACTCTAATATTCCTACTATATTTTCAATTTCTTGAAATGTCTTTAACTCACCTACCAAGCTTCTTAATTCATCCTTGTGGCTTCTGGCTCTCGTTTCACGTGATTCATATTCTTTTGATTATGTCAGGTAGTACAAAAATAATTTTTTGTATTCTTGGGATACTAATCACTTTCCCTTATTCTGAAATATAGTTTCCTTTGTTTTTTTTCCTCCTCCTTTATTCCTAATGAGACAAATTCTGTTTAGACTGACTGTCAATGATGGGCATGTGGATTTCCTTTCATGACATTTGGTGTCTGTTGGACTTCAGCTATAACCAGTTAAAAGGCAGGCTAATGAGTATACATCCTAAATTCTAGTCCAATTCTTAGTTTGTAAGAATTCATATTTTTTGATTGAATATGTCAAGCTGTTTCCTTGTAGGGATGTTGTCTGTATTGGGATGATTTGGAATATTTTCCTCTGAGATAGCATTTTCCTCCTTTGAGATTATGATCTTCTAAAAAGTTAATAAATATAAATTTATAATACCCAATTAGCACTGCTGCAAAAGTTTCTGTGTCTTGGCCTCAGACTACGTTTTTATTTTTAAGGTCTGTATCTCCACGATGCAATATGATAATATATTCTCTTTTTTCTCCTTTGCTCAAGGTGCCAAGTACAGAATGCCTAGTTAAGTTTGAATTTCAGATAAATGACAATTTGTTAGTGTAAGTTTGTCCCAAAACTTACAGGCATACTTACACTAACAAATTATTTGTAGTCCTGTTTAATACTTGAGACATACTTACATTAAACATGACTTGTAGTTTACACGAAATTGAACTGGGCAGCCTTCTATTTTTATTTGCTAAATCTGACAACCGTAAGTTTCTTCACATTCTTTTCAAGTTGTTTCCTGGGAGCCTCAGTTTCTAATTTGTATAGAAGAGCTGTTTTAGTGGGAGTGGGTGTATGTGAGGAGGGTTTGTTAACACTGAAGTCTACCTGATGACTTCACAAGGTGGTACACCTGTGCAGGAGAGTGATGGCTGGACAGTTTTTTGTTGGTCTAGTTCTGGTGTCCTTGAGCCAGAGGACAAATGGTTTGGGGATTTCTCTACTTTCTTCCAGCTGGGCAGCTTGTTCTGTGGCAACGACTTGGTTATTTGTGGGTCTTGATTGCATTTTTCAATCCAAGTCTATCCATCTTGCTCTTGGATGTAAGAGTTCCCAGATTCTGAAAATTGTAGTTTTAGGTGGCTTTTGTTAACTTTAAACATTTTTCATGAGAAACTGGGAAAGGCTGACTCTGAGGCTCTTAGCCAGAAGTTACTGGAAACTAGACTTCTGGCACTATTTGTGTACTTGGACTATAACTTCTGAAGCACTGTCAGAGGCCCAAATGAAAGGGGCAATCGTTTATTTTTGGCCAAATGATTCCTGCCAGAATGGGATCAACAGAAATGTCCAAATCTACGATTACAACAGCAAGGCATATTCTTTGGGAAAAGGAGATGGAATTGCTGGATGCAGGATTGTCACCTAAGGATGTATTCCCCGTGATGCTGTAGCTTTTGAGCTTTTGCCTGTCTGTAGATGTATGTTGGAATGCTTCAGGGCTGTTGGGCCCAGTGTTGGTTTTGTCCCAATGAGGAACAGATTGTTGAAGGTCTACTCACCTCTTGTTTTACAGCCACTTGATACATCAGTGGCATTTTTAACAAGAATTCCTTCTTTTATGCTACTCTGAGTAAATGGTCAATCATGCCATCCCTCATACCACTTAGCATCGCACTTAGATACAGGACCATCTGTTGCTTGTTGTTTGGCAATCTTCAGAGCATGTAAAAACAGGCTAAGTACAAGAAAACATCTTCAGAATTGGTCTTGACATTCTTAGTTCAACCAGTTCCCAGCTACCAGCTCTTCTTAAATAAGTCATGCATTTGAAGCTCAGTTCAAAGCCGAAGTTTATAGATCTTGCTTTTGTGTAAATGTGCAAATGCTTCACGCTGTGTTATATCTTCCCAAACACAAGCCAACCCACCTGCTTTGCCTGTTTGATTTCTTCCAGCTGGTTTCCCATTTGTCTTAATTTACTCTCAAGGTCTTTGCCTTATTGACTTAACAAGGAGGCCTAGTCATTTATTTCATGAAGATTATCTCTTTATGGCTGTGCAATTTGATAAGCAGAACACAAATTTGGTGTTAATTAAATTTATTTGGGTTTAGCAGAACAAGATGATAGATTTTTTTTATAAACTCCGTAAGAGACAGGATTGCAAGGAACTCGTGGAAAGAGTCCTTTCTTCCACTACTGTTCATCAGAGGTGTTGAGACAAGCTGGGGTGTTGCCACACAACCTACAACCCCAAAAGTTCTTTCTGAAGTTCTTACACTGTTGACAAGCTGTGAGGGGAAAGCAAACCTCTTGAGGAGAACTGCTAGAGAAAAAGATGCTCATTTGAGATCCGGAAATGGAAAGACTAAAGGGTTTTGACGTGGATCCTGTGTAGCTGAACATTCTCTTGTCCCAGGCCCATCCCATTTTGTTTTGTCCCATTACAGCAGGTTCACTGTGTTTGAGTGGAAATACCCTCTGCTGGGTAAGGAAGGAGAGTTGGAAAATTTCTAATACATTAGTGACTTGTCCCCCTGAAATTCATTTTTCTTGACCTGTAAAATAAGGTCAATAAGTCTTTATTTGGAGACTAAACTGCTGAAAGAGAGATCTCAAACTACAATGCTCTTGAAAAAACAGTGGCTTAAATTAGAGGTTTATTTCTTCTCATGTCATTGTTTTGAGGTGGGCATTTCAAGCTGGTTGGGGGGCTCTGAATCTCCTCTAAGCCATTCAAGAGCACAGTTTTCTTTCTTCTTGCCTTGGGGTCATATTGGAGGCCATTTCTCACACTTACAAGGGCAAAGCTGGGTTGCGGCCAATTCAGCCAGCCTGCAAGGAGGATGAGAAGAAGTCCAGGATGAGCAGTCATTTTTCAGTAAGTTTCACACACAGGAGCTTTTGTTTTTCCCCAAGATCCCATTCGTGAGAACTTAGTCACATGACTATAGCTGCATGGGAAGCTGAGAAATGTAATCTTGAATGGGGAAGACATGCCCAGGAAAAAAGGGAGAATGGAATTTTGAGGATAAGGAACTATTAACCAGAAATACCAATATCAATAGTTAGCTGTAAAAGTTAAGATTTTTTTTTTGAGATGGAGTCTCACTGTGTCATCCAGGCTGGAGCGCAGTGGCACGATCTCGGCTCATTGCAACCCTGCCTCCCGGGTTGAAGCAGTTTTCTGCCTCAGCCTCCTGAGTAGCTACGACAGCAGGCACCTGCCATCACACCCAGCTAATTTTTGTATTTTTAGTAGAGATGGCGCTTTACCATGTTGGCCAGGCTGGTCTTGAACTCCTGACCCCATGATCCATCCACCTTGCCCTCCCAAAGTGCTGGGATTTCAGGCATAATATTTTTAAACTGCTAAGCACCTGCTGATGTAGATTATTACTCAGGACCTAATACACAATAAAAAGCTTTCTTCTACCCTCATTTAGGTTCTTCTTAAGAGACTGATAATTATTAGAAGAAGAGGAGCAATTAGAAACATGATGCACAGCTCTAAATACAGACAGGAGAGGAATGGGAAGAACTGAGCTGGACTGGTATCACTTAAAATTTAAATAACTTTCATTCCTGAATGATGAAATTGACTGGGTATCACAGTGGAAGTTGGGTATAAAACAATTCTACTAAAGAGCCCCTCTAAAAACATAACAGGAGTCATCCATTTTTAGTTATAGGACCATGAATTGTCTCACAACTAAACTTTCCAACATAGTTCTTTGGAAATTATAGGTGTTAGATAATTGCTAGTTCAATATTTATTGTTCAATCATAGTCAGCATTGAAAGTCCTAAGGTAATAAGCTTAAGTGTGGATTAGACTCCGGCTGGAGGCTTGTCAGTTGAACAATTCATGTGTGAATTTCTGAGTAAGGCACTGTCCCAAGTACTCTAATTTCTTTTTCTCTAACGTTGGAACAATCCAAGGATTTGAATGATACAAGCTCAATAATACATACGAAATGTCTAAGTCATACAAAGTCCATTTATAACTTTTAAAGTATTACTATGGTTTAAGGTCAGAAAAAATAAAAATTAGGGTGTTTGGCAAAAACAAAGTTTTGTAGAAAGTAAAATACATAATAGACTTGTATTTTAATAACTGTGCTTAATAAACTAATCCCTTTTTATGATACAAAATCTTAATTCTCTGACAAAATATATATATACTTTTATGATTTTAAGGCTATACACTGAGATTATTTCTGGTTGATGTATTTATGAAGGGTTATTATTTTCTTATTTGCTTTTCTTATATTCTCTGTCCCCAAGAAAGAGAAAATTATGTGGAGAATTGGAGGGCAGAAGGAACAAGGCTTGATATAATCACGCATTTTAATAAATCTTGTAACCTCAAATGTTCCAAAAGGCCTTTCATATTGTCTGTTGTCCTCTAGCTATTCGCGAGGCTGAGGCAGAGAATTGCTTGAACACAGGAGGCAGAGGCTTCAGTGAGCCGAGAGCGCCACTGCACTCCAGCCTGGGTGACACAGCAAGACTCCATCTAAAAAAAAAAAAAAATCTTAACTTTTACATCTAACTATTGATATTGGTATTCCTGGTTAATAGTTATTTGCCCTCAAAATCACAGCAATCCAATATCCCCATTAGGTGACCAAGGACAGTAGGGACGGGATGACACTGGGTGTTTTTTTCAAATGTAAATCTAAAGTATAAAAGTATTATGTTCCCCAAGATAGTTGCGGGAACAAAATTGGAATCTGTAACGTATCCATTAAGGGCCTCGAAACTCATGAAATTAATTGTTCATAGAAACATAATGAGTACAAAAGACCGGCATTTCCTTTGCCATTGTTTCTTTCTTTAATGCTCCCGAGTGCCCCATATTCCTACAGGAAACAGCTCCCCACTCCTTCCTCCTAATGGACATCAAAAGGCTTGGAAGCTATCTGTACATACACCATATGTTCTTTGTAGAGACTGAAATCAAATCTTATTTCAAGTTCCCAAGTGGGAATTACGGGGGATGTATCAGAGCTACTCCAGGAAATGAAGGTGAAGGTTATTGCATTTGTTTTCCATGTCCAGCAAAATCTCATGTAACCTATCTCCAATAAGAGATTGGTCTTTCAAAGTTAACTCTCTATTTCCCAGATAGAGTTCATTAGTTTTATGTTTCTTCAAATGCCTTCACACGACAGACACTTGAGAGTGGAAGAGGAGGATGGAAATTACCAGATATCAATGAAAAACATGTATTTACAAAGTCCTACTTCAAAAAGTGTTACTATTATAATCTGGGTTTCGGGTGTCACTCTTTATCATAGCATTTGTTCTTATCTAAATCTCATTTTCTCATGTTCCCTAAGTTGGTAACTAAGCTCAGTAATAGTGACTCACAAGTAGAAAATATGTATCTTCTTGTCCTATATATGGTTTCATTTACCTATGTGTGGGTGTGGGGAAAGAGTGGGGTAGAGGGATTCTAATAAGTCTACAACTTTATTCTACCTTGTTTGAGAAATTGTTAAGACTTTAGGTGAAAAGTGTTTGATTTCCTGTTTCTGTTCATTTGTCTATAACTCAAAAATATAGTAAGGGAAGAAAGCATAACTGAAATGTCATGAAGAAAGGTAAATGTGTATTCCTGGTAATTCTTTGTGTGAGGTCCCTTTGAATCCATATTTATGGGGTTTCATTGGTCAGAAGAAAGTTTAATCTTAATAATGAGATCAAATCTAAGAAACCTCAGTGTTTTTGCTTGTTGTAAGTATATTTATGTCATAATTTTCCAAAGTGTATTTCATAAAACAGTAGTTCAGAAGCATGATTAACAGGTATCGCACAAAAACTAGTCACATTTTTTCAGATGTCCAAAAATCACTTGTGAACATACTGCATTAAATAATATATGAATTAAGGTAAGAGAGACAAAAGCAAGAAAAAACATTAAGCAAGAAACCAGTAAAACTAATAATCATCTTAATTGTTAAAAATGAGGCCATGTAGCTTAATGCCTGAGTTTAAGAAAGAATCCTTTAGAAATGAGGGTGTATCAATCTGTTCTCATGTTGCTAATAAAGGCATACCAGAGACTGGGTAACTTATAAAGGAAAGAGGTTTAATTGCCTCACAATTCCACATGGCTGGGGAGGACTCACAATCATGGCAGAAGGTGAATGAGGAGCAAAGTTATGTCTTACATGGCAGTAGGCAAAAGACCATGTGCAGGGGAACTCCTTTTTATAAAACCATCAGATCTAGTGAGACCTATTATCACAAGACCAGCACAGAAAAAAACCCACCCCCATGATTCAGTTTACCTCCCACCAGGTCCCTCCCATGACATGTGGGGATTATTACAATTCTACAATTCAACGTGAGATTTGGGTGGGGACACAAAGACAAACCATATCATTCCACCCCTGGCCCCTTTCAAATCTCATGTCCTCAAATTTCAAAACCAATAATGCCTTACCAACAGTCCCCCAGAGTCTTAACTCATTTCAGCATTAACTCAAAGGTCCATAGTCCAAAATCTTATCTAAGACAAGGCAAGTTCCTTCTGCCTATGAGCCTGTAAAATCAAAAGCCAGTTAGTTGCTTGCTAGATATAACGTGGGTACAAGCATTGGGTAAATACAGCTGTTCCAAATGGAAGAAACTGGCCAAAACAAAGGGGTTACAGGACCCATGCAAGTCTGAAATTCCGGCAGGGCAGTCAAATCTTAAAGCTCCAAAATGATCTCCTTTGACTCCATGACTCACATCCAGGTCACTCTGATGGAAGAGGTGGGTTCCCATGGCCTTGGGCAGCTCCACCCCTATGGATTTGCAAGGTACAGCTTCCCTCCTGGCTGCTTTCACAGGCTGGTATTTTCTGTGGCTTTTCCAGGAACAAAGTGCAAGCTGTCAGTGGATCTACCATTTTGGGTTCTGGAGGATGGTGGGTCCTCTTCTCACAGCTCCACTGGGCAGTACCACAGTAGAGACTCTGTGTGGAGGCTCCAACCCCACATTTTCCTTTTGTACTGCACTAGCAGAGGTTCCCCATGAGGGCTCTGCACTTGCAGTAAACATTTTCCTGGACATCCAGGTGTTTTCATATATTCTCTGAAATCTAGGCAGAGGTTCCCGAATCTCAATTCTTGACTTCTGTGTACCCATAGGCTCAAGACTGTGTGGAAGCTGCCGAGACTTGGGGCTTGCACCCTCTGAAGCCATGGCCCTAACTGTACCTTGGCCCCTTTTAGCCACAGCTGGAGCAGCTGGAATGCAGGGCACTAAGTCCCTACACTGCACAAAGCTGGGGAGTGCCTGGTCCTGGCCCAGGAAACCATTTTATTCTCCTGGGCCTCTGGGCCTGTGATGGGAGGGGCTGCCAAAAAGGTCTCTAACATGGCCTGGAGACATTTTCCCTATTGTCTTGGTGATTAACATTTAGCTCCTTGTTACTTATGCAAAGTTCTGTAGCAGACTTGAATTTCTCCCCAGAAAATGGATTTTTCTTTTCTCTTGCATTGTCAGGCTGCAGATTTTTCAAACTTTTATGCTCTGTTTCCTCTTCAGCATTTTGCCTCTTAGAAATTTCTTCTGCCAGATACCCTAAATCATCTCTCTCATGCTCAAAATTCCACAGATCTCTAGGGCAGGGGCAAATGCTACCAGTCTCTTTGCATAGGAACAGTGGCCTTTTCTCTAGTTCCCAAAAAGTTCTTCATCTCCATCTGAGACCACCTCAGCCTGGACTTTATTGTTCATATCAGTATCAGCATTTTAGTCAAAGCCATGCAACAAGTTTCTGAAATGTTCTAAACTTTCCCAAATCTTCCTGTCTTCTGAGCCCTACAGTCTCTAGAAAGTTCCAAACTTTCCTACATTTTCTTTCCTTCTGCTGAGCTGTTCATACTGTTTCAACCTCTGCCTATTATCTAGTTCCAAAGTCACTTCCACATTTTTAGGTCATTTTATAGCAGCACCCTACTCTACCAGTACCAATTTACTGTATTAGTCCATGCTCATGCTGCTAATAAAGACATCTCTGAGACTGGGTACTTTTTAAAGGAAAGACGTTTAATTGACTCACAGTTCCACAAGGCTGGGGATGCCTCACAATCATGGCAGAAAGCAAAGGAGGAGCAAAGTCATGTCTTACATGGCAGCAGGCAAGAGAGCATGTGGAGGGAAACTTCCTTTTATAAAACCATGAGATCTTGTGAGACTTACTGTCATGAGAACAACACAGGAAATACCCACCCTCATGATTCAGTTACCTCCCACCAGGTCCCTTCCATGACATGTGGGGATTATTACAATTCGAGGTGAAATTTGGGTGGGGACACAGAGACAAACCATATCAAAGGATATATAGGAACTTATTTCAGTACAGGATATAATCAGTAGCCTCTGTCTAGAAAAATAAATGCATCTCAAAAATCTGTGCGTCTCCTTAGATGCAAGTACAAAAACAATCTGTGGGGGAATTTTCTCTAGAACAAAAATGAGACCTGGAACCTTGGAATCAGGCCCCAATTAGGAGAGAGGTTGTTACCATGTCACTGTGGAATCATTTATGAGCTGTAAATATGCAAAATCATGCAGACTGTTTGGAAAATTGAAGTCATTTTATATACTATCTATAATTTCAAGAATTACTTCATTTTGCATGATTTTCTTGAAATGGGATTATTACTTTGTAGAGTGGGTAGAATTTCTTTTTTTTTTTTTTTTTGGAAGTACAGACTTAAGATCATAGAGCCATCACAGTTGATGTCCTAGACCACACTTCCCATAGAGGCAATGAGTCCCAGAGATGAAGAAGAAGAGCACATGTCTTGATCTTGGCTGTCTCAGAGTCCTACAGAAGCTTATCACCCTTTTCCATTCCAAAAGACCCACAAACAGCCCTATAGGAAATATCAAGATTGTTTTCTTTGGATGGTGACATTTCCTCTTTGGTTTTGTGCTTATTTATTATTTCTGAAATGGTGAAAATAATGCCTTTTTATATTAATAAGAATTCATGAAATATTAACATGTATATTGTAAAAAAAATGTAATTAACTAGCAATACATCAAGGAAATTGATCAAAAAGAGTTTTACTCTAGAAATATTTGAGATGTAAAATGAATACCTTTAGCTAATTTTTTAGTGGTAACTTTGATAAAACAGGCTTAACCATAGTTCAGACCTGTTAAGATACTTTAAGAAATGTGGTTTAAAAACATGCAACTTTTTATTTTGCTTTCTATTTAATTCTACCTAGGATTTCATACTTGACTGCCTCTTTCTACAGCTATGCTATGTAATAGAAGCCCTCCACTTAAGAATATATCTGATGAAAACATCCAAACACTTAAGGTTTTCTCTAATTTCAAATGTTATGTTTTTTTAAAGAAGCATTCAAGAGCATTAGGAATGTTCTTAGATTTTTTCAGTGTATCTGGAAAACAAGGGAAAGCTTGTTACAATATGATGCTAAAAATTTGGATTGTCATGTTGACAGAAAAAAAAAGCCTGCCATGACCTACAGTATCCATGAAAAAAGAGAAAGAACCAAAAAATTGCTTTCTCCTCTTAGACAAATCCTGGCAAACAAGTTAACACAGAGACACCTTTAAAGTTTAACAAAAGTAAATGACAAAACAGGCAATTGCAAGGTATGTGTGTATATATAGGTATATATATATATATATCTTGCAATTGCCTGTGTCTATACATATCTCTATCTGTATATACCTATTCCCCTAGACATATAGCCATATATATGTATATATATACTTTTTTGTTTACATATTTGGGATTTCAAAAGTTTGGGAGAATAATATATTTTACATATACACACACACACACACATAAAAAATCTATATAATATATATCTATGTAATATATATTATAATCCCAAATGTTTAAATGCTTTGCCCATCTTGCATGAGCAAAGGGATAAGGATACCTTCTCTCTGGAGTCCTAGAGACCATGTCTCCAAGTTTCATGTCCTGATGTTCTTCTACTCCTGCAGAACCCTAACTCTGGCACAATCTCAGCTGTGTATGCTTCCCTTCATTTCTTTGAAATTTTGGATTTCACACAGTTCCCTGTAAACTTCAAAGAAAAAGGGTAATCTTCCTACTTAACCAACTATTTGTCCATCTGTCCATCCTATACCTGCCTTCTTTCTCCTTCTTGTTTTCCATCAACATGACCATACATTGAACACCTATGATATACCAAGCATTGTGATAGGTGTTTACAACATGCACTCTGTTTTCCATGCTATCATCTTAAATACTATTAATTATTTAAATAGCTCATTCCTGAGGAGTACTGCCTTTGGTTTCCATGTCATTCGAAGCCTTTCTTTACCTCATCAAGATATAGATACCCTAGAGTAAGATGGAGGTGATAGAATGTGACATAGTAGAAAGAGCACAAACTCTGAGAGAATTATCCTTAGGCTTAAGCTTTGGCTTCTCTATTTCCTACCCATGTGTCCCTGGATGAGTTACTTACCCTCTCTCAGCATCAGTTTTCTCATCTACTATCTGAAGGTAACAATACTTATTTCAGAAGTGCTAGAGGAATTCAATGAAATAACATGTAAATTTCCTTAACATGTGCCCACATCATGGGAAGCATTTAATAAATAATAGCAATTCTAATATCTAAGCGATAGCTGTCAATTAATTAGATATGGGCATGTTCAGAATGGTCAGTTGATTTATACTTGCCCCCTTACGCATATACTAGGGTAATAAAAAGTTGCCTAGTTGACATTTTATTGCCCTCTTATATGTATATGCATGGTGTAGAGAGTCTACTCAATAGGTATTTATTGTAATAATTAATGAAGTACATAGTCTAATGTTTCTCTTCATTTGTATAAGCTCTAAGAAAGTCCTCTTTTTCCAGCTGTTTTGGTACATAAATTAATGGCAGTTTTGTTATAATCCCATCCTTTTGTTTGATTTTCCCAGTGTTTTCTTAAATTTAGAAATATTAATAAATTCAGATTAGCTGTACTAACTCATGGTGTTGCTTCCTTTTGCCATTTCCTTCCTATCTTGTTGTAATTTAAACTTTCCACATCCTGAAGTGAGAAATACGAGTTCCCAGTTTTTCCACAGCTTCAATAAATGGGCTGGAACATGTTTTAATGGACTGCTATAACCAATGAATTTTAGTGGTTTTCCCCCGTCTTCCTGAAGATTTTCCTATTCAGCTCTTCTCTCCCTTTCATGTCTTCCACATCTTATCAGTTGTAATGAATTGAACCTGTGGTAGCAATGCTACAAGAGCTGTTTCTTAGTTTAAATGATGGTGATGCTATTTTGCTGCTAAAATTAATTTCACATTCTTTTAATGAATTCTTTATTTCGAAATGAAAACTCCCAAAATATTTTTCTCTGTACACCTAGTTGTACCCATAGGAGACAAGAGATCTAGAAATATCCTTAATGCCTACGTGAAAATTCTTTCTAGCCCAATATGTACCCAGTTTTTAAAACGTTTTTCCCATATGGAAGTCTTACTCAAAGGTTTTCCTAGAAAAGTCATATTCTGGGCATGCTATGTTTTTGCTGAAGTGTCTACGCTTTGCTTTTGTGCCGTCAGGGATGTGACTTGTGAATTTTCCTTTCTATGTGAGAGAAAGTTGACCTTTTGTGCTAATTCCACTTCCTGGTGAGTCAGCCTTCTTTCTCTTGGACTTGCCTCCTTGCTCAGTGCCAATTCTTACATTCCACTAATTCAGCACCTGCCCCTTCTTAAACAGGCTCTTCAAACCCCCATGCCAGCCCCATCTTTGACCCAGTGACTTCTTTGTGTGGCCATTGGAGTCCTAGAGACATGTCTCCAAGTTTCATGTCCTGATGAGATGATGTTCTCCCCCTCCTGTAGGAAGCCTAACTCTGGCACATCCGGAGCTATGTATGCTTCCCTCCATGTCTTTGAAATTTTGGATTTTACATGGATCCCTGTACACTTCAAAGGAAAAGGAAAATCTTCCTACTTAACCATTTGTCCACCTATGCCTGTTTTCCATCTCCTCTTTGTTTTTAAAAGTTATTTAATTTCTCAAAGCCTCTGTTTTGACATATGAAAAAAAAATAAAAAGAACATTTGTTATTCTAGCAGGGCATATGAAATGAAAATAATGCAAATGAGGGTAACTAACAATGATAAGCTTTACCAGGAAGGAGGTAATGGTGAAATAATGCGAATGTATTTTGTCATAAAAATTTAACTTGCAGGCAGCTCCTAATTTCCCTTTTCTTACTATTTTCCTCCTGGAATTTGGCCTGAAATTATTCAGGATCCATTTTTCTTTTCAAAAATGATAGAATGGAAAGGAATAGAAGTAAATTTTAAGACTTTTCAAAACTTAGGAGTTTGGCATGGAGAGGGGAAAGCTATCACAGCTACTGATGAATTTATTCAGTAAATACTGAATGCCTACTCAGTGCTACATCACCATTTCTATATGGAAAGGAAGTATTCCTCTGGTACAATGCTTCCTTAGTAGGGGTTAGCAATCCAAGAAGCAAAAGCACATGTGTGTTTCTATAAGCAATAGAAAAAGCATACTCCAAGGATCTTAGATATCTGTGCACTGATTCCAAGAGGGCAGCTAAGACTTCTTGGAAATAGAAATAGGAATTGACATAGCACAACGCTTGGCATGTCATATGTATTCACTATATAGTCATGTTCATAAAGTGGAGGAGAAAGAAGACATAGCATAGGACGGACAGATGGACAAATGATTGGTTAAGGAGGAAGATTCTCCCTTAAAGACATGTGTCTCCACTCTGCCAAACTTTGTTTATTAAAAAAATAGGAAGATATTTAAAATTAAAGAGTTTATATGAAGTCTAATTAGAAGAAAGTCTGGTTACATTCTGAAAGAGTGCCAGAACATCAGAATATGAATTATAAGATTATTTTTTTAAAAAAACTTTTGGTTTCTGTTGTCTTTTTTTGAGACAGAGTCTTCTTCTGTCACCCAAGTTGGAGTGCAGTGGTGCAATCTTGGCTCACTGCAACCTCTACTTCCCAGATTCAAGAAATTATGCTGCGTCAGCCTCCCTAGTAGCTGGGATTACAGGGTCGTGCCCCCAGTGCCCAGCTGATTTTTGTATTCTTAGCAGAGACGAGGTTTCACCATGGTGGCTAGGCTGGTCTTGAACTCTTGACCTCAGGTGATCTGTCCGCCTTGGCCTCTCAGAATGCTGGGATTACAGGCGTGAGCCACTGCACCCGGCCTTTTTTAACTTTTTCAGGTTTGGGATACCTGTGAAGGTTATGTAGGTAAACACATGTCATAGAGGATTGTTGCATTTATTGTTTCATCACTCAGGTATTAAGCCCAGTACGTAACAGTTATCTTTTCTTTTCCTCTCCCTCCTCCCACCTCAAGTAGACCCCAGTGTCTGCTGTTTCCTTCTTTGTGTTCATAAGTTCTTATTTTGCTCCCACTTATAAGTGAGAACATGTGGCATTTGGTTTTCTGTTCCTGCATTAGTTTGCTGAGGATAATACCCTGCAGCTCCATCCATGTTCCCACATAAGACATGATCTCATTCTTTTTTATGGCTGCATAGTCTTCCATAGTATATATGTATTCCGTTCTCTTTATCCAATCTGTCATTCATGGTCATTGAGGTTGATTCCATGTCTTTGCTATTGCAAATAGTGCTGTAATGAACATTTGCAAGCCTGTGTCTTCATAATAAAATGATTTGTATTCCACTGGATATCTACCCAGTTATGGAATTACTGAGTTGTATGCTGGTTCTGCTTTCAGCTCTTTGGGGAATCACCATACTGCTTTCCAAAATGGTTGAAGTAACTTACACTCTAACCAACAATGAATAAGTGTTCCCTTTTCTCTGAAACCTCACTAGCTTCTGTTATTTTTTACTTTTCAGTAACTGCCATTCTGACTAATGTGAGGTGGTATCTTATTGTGGTTTTGATTGGCATTTCTCTAATGATCAGTGATAATGAGCATTTTTTCGTATGCTATTGGCCACATGTATGTCTTCTTTTGAGAAGTGTCAGTTCATGTCCTTGGCCAACTTTTTAACAAGGTTGTTTTTTCCCTTGTAAATTTGTTTACATTTATTATAGATGTTGGATATTAGACCATTATGAGAGACATAGTTTGTAAATAATTTTATTTTGCTGTACAGAAGCTCTGAAGCTTAATTAGATCCCACTGGTCAATTTTGGCTTTTGTCATAATTGCTTTTGGTGTCTTTGTCATGCAATTTTTGCCCAGTCCTATGTCAAGGGTGGTATTGCCTAGACTGTCTTCCAGAGTTTTCATAGTTTGGGACTTTACATTTAAGTCCTTAATCAATCCTGAGTTGATTTTTGTGTATGATGTAAGGAAGGGATCCAGCTGCAGTCTTCTGAATATGGCTAGCCAGTTTTCCCAGCACCATTTACTGAATGAGTCTTTTCCCTATTGCTTCGTTTTATCAGTTATGTGGAAGATCAAATGGTCATAGAGCTCTCTATTCTGTTCCATTGGTCTATATGTCTATTTTTGTACCAGGACCATGTTGTTTTGGTTACTGTAGCCTTGTACTATAATCTGAAGTTGGGTAACATGATGCCTCCAGCTTTGTTCTTTTTGCTTCAGATTGCCTTGCCTATTTAGGCAATTTTGAAGTTACATATGAATTTTAAAATAGTTTTTTCTAGTTCTATGAAGAATGTCATTGGTAGTTTGATAAGAATGGCATTGAATCCATACATTTCTTTGGGCACTATGGCCATCTTAATAATATTGATACTTCCTATCCGAGCATGGAATGTTTTTCCATTTGTTTGTGTTTTCTCTGATTTCTTTGATGTGTTTTGTAAATCTCATTGTAGAGATCTTTCACTTCCCTCATTAGCTGTGTTCCTAGGTATTTTATTTATGTTGTGACAATTGTGAATGGGATTGCCTTTCTGATTTGGATCTTGATTTGGCTGTTGTTGCTGTATAGGAATGCTAGTAATTTTTTTTAACATACATTTTTTATCATGCAACGATGCTGAAGTTGTTTATCAGTTGGAGGAGGTTTTGGGCTGAGACTGTAAGGTTTTCTAGATAGAGCCATGCTGTCTACAAACACAGTTTGACTTCCTCTTTTCCTATTTGGATGCCCTTTATTTCTGTCTCTTGCCTGATTGCTCTGGCTAAGACTTCTGTACTATGTTTAATCTAAATGGTGAGAGAAGGCATCTTTATCTTGTGCCAGTTTTCAATGGGAAGGCTTCCAGCTTTTGCTCATTCAGTGTAACGTTGGCTCTGGGTTTGTTGCAGATGGCTCTTATTATTTTGAGGTATGTTCCTTCAATGCCTTGTTTGTTGAGAGTTTTTCACATGAAAAGGTGTTGAATTTTATTGAAAGCCTTTTCTGCATTTATTAAGGTAATCGTGATTTTCATCTTTAGTTCTGTTTGTATGATGAATTACATTTATTGATTTGCATATGTTGAAGCAATTGTGCATCTCAAAGATGAAACCTACTTGAATTGTGCTGGATTAGCTTTTTGGTGTGCTGCTGGATTTGCTTTGCGAGTATTTTGTTGAGAATTTTTGCATCAATGTTCAGCAAAGATGTTGGCCTGATGTATTTTTTGTTGTTGTTGTTGTTGTGTCTCTGCCAGGTTTGGTATCAAGATGATGCTGGCTTCATAGAATGAGTTGGGGAGGAGTCCCCCTCCCATTTTTTGGAATAATTTCTGTAGGAATAGTACAAGCTCTTCTTTGTACATCTGGTAGAATTTGGTTGTGAATCCATAAGGTTCTGGGCTTTCTTTGTTGTGGTTGGTAGGCTATTTATTACTGATTTGATTTTGGAGCTCACTGTTGCATTTCAGGAAACCAATTTCTTCCTGGCTTGGTCTTGGGAGGGTGTATATGTCCAGGAATTTATCCATCTGTTCTGGGTTTCCTAGTTTGTGTGTGGAGAGGTGTTCATAGTAGTTTCTGATGGTTGGTTTTATTTTTGTGGCATCAGTAGTAACATCTCCTTCATCATTTCTAATTGTCTTATTTGGATCTTTTTTTATTAGTCTAGCTAGTTGCCTATTTTTTTCAAAAAAAAAAAAACCAACTCCTAGATTTGTAGATCTTTTAAATGTTTTTTTTTTTTTCTCTCTCTCTCTCTCTCAATTTCCTCCAGTTCAGCTCTGAGTTTTGTTATTTCTTGTCTCCTGCTAGCTTTGGGATTGATTTATCCTTGCTTCTCTAATTCTTTCAGTTTAAATTTAGGTTGTTAATTTGATATATTTCTAACTTTTTGATATGGGCATTTAGTGCTATGAATTTCCCTCTCAACATTTCATTAGTTGTGTTCCAGAGATTTTGATATGTTGTATCTTTATTTTCATGATATTCAAAGAATTTGTTGATTGCTGCCTTATTTACCCAGAAGTCCATTCAGAAGCATGTTGTTTAATTTTCATGTAATTGCATGGTTTTGAGCGGTTTTCATAGTCTTGACTTCGATTTTTATTGCACTGTGGGGTGAGAGAGGGTTTGGTATGATTCTGGTTCTTTTATATTTGCTGAGGATAGTTTTAGTTTGTGGTGATGAGTAGACTGTACATTGTTATTTTTCAGTGGAGCATTCTTTAAAGGTCTATCAGATCCATAGGTCCAATGTTGAGTTTAGCTCCTAAATATCTATTAATATTCTGCCTCGATAATCTAATGCTGTCAGTGGAATGTTAGACTCCCACAGAATAATAGTGGGAGACTTTATGTCTCTGTATAGTAGGTCTCTAAGAACTTGCTTTATGAATCTGGGTGTTCCTGTTTGGTATATATATATTTAGGACAACTATGTCTCTTTGTAGAATTGAACCCTTTACCATTATGTAATGCCCTTCTTTATCTTTGCTGGTTTGAAATGTTTTGTCTGAAATTAGAATCGCAACCTGTGCTTTTTGCTGTTTTCCATTTGCTTGCTATGTTTACTTCCATCACCATTATTTTGAGCCTATGAGTGTCATTACATGTGAGATGGGTCTCTTGAAGACAGCACACCCTTGGGTCTTGTTTTTTTATCCAGCTTGCCATTTAACCCACTTACATTCAAGGCTAGTATTGGTATGTGTGGATTTGATCCTGTCTTTGTGCTGTTAGTTGCTTACTATGGTGGCTTGTTTATGTGTTTGCTTTACAGTGACACTGGTCTGTGTGTTTCTGTATTTTCAATATCTCTTGTAAGGCAAGTCTGATGGTAATGAATTCCCCCAGCATTTGCTTCTCTTGGAAGGATCTTATTTCTTCTTCACTTAGGAAGCTTAGTTTGGCTGGATGTGAAATTCTTGGTTGAAGACGTTTTTCTTTAAGACTGTTGAGTATAGGCCCCCACTCTCTTCTGGGTTGTAAGGTTATAGCTGGGAGTTGCACTGTCTGATGGGGTTCCCTTTGGTAAATTAACCTGCCCTTTCTCTCTAGATGCCTTTAACAGTCTTTCATTTTTTACCTTGGAAAATCTGACAATTATGTGTCTGTCTTGGGAATAATCTTTGTGCGTAGAATCTTGTAAGCGTTCTATTTCCTGAATTTGACTGTTGGCCTCCATAGAATACTGGGGAAGTTTTCATATATGGTATCCTGAAATATGCTTTTCAAGTTGTTTGCTTTCTCACCATCCCTTACATGGATGATAATGATTCATAGATCTGGCCCCTACATAACGTCATACTTCTCAGAGGTTTTGTTTATTCTTTTTAATTCTTTTTTAAATTTTTGTCTGACTTCTTTGTTTCAGGGAACTATCTTTGAGTTCTGAGATTTATTTCCCAACTCAGTTTATTCTGCTGTTAATACTTCTGATTGCACTGTGAAATTCTTTAATTGTCTTATTCAGCTCCGTCAGACTTGTTAGGTTCTTTTTAACACTGGCTATTTCATCCTTTAGCTCCTGGAAAAAAGTCTATGTACTATACTCAATCTACACTCTAGTTAAAGGAACACCTACACACAGAGATGAGAGCGAACCAATACAAGAACCTCGGTAACTCAAATGCTTAGATTGTCATATGTCCTCCAAATAACTGCATCAGTTCTCCAATAAGAGTTCTTAACCTGGTTGACCTAGTTGAGATGACAGAAATAGAATTCAGAATATGGATTAGAATAAAGATCATTGAGATTCAGGAGGGAAACAAACCTCAATTGAAGCAAAATAAGAATCAAAATAAAGCAATATATAAGAGGCTTTCAGTTGATCAGGTAATTCTGTCCAGGCAGTTGACAAGTTGCTGTGGGCTCAATAGCTCTGGTGGTCGGTGGCTGGAGGCCCAAGCCTGAAGTGTGGGAGATATGGGCACAGGCACCCATGTAGTAGACTGTCCACTTTTCTGTAGGGCTGCTTTGGTATGCTTGGGGCCTGCTCCAATCCATAGTCACCTTGGATGTTCCAGTATTTAGAGGTATCACCAGTGAAGGCTGTGAAACAGCAAAATAGCAGTCTGGCCCTCTCTCTGGGAGCTCTGACCCAGAGAAGTATGGGCCTGTTGCTGGCCCAGAGGCATCTACAGCAGGTGACTAAAGACCCCAGTTGGGAGGTCCCGCCTGGTGAGGAGGAACGGGATCAGGGACCTGCTTAAAAAAGAAGTCTGGCCACATTTTGGTAGAGCAGCTATGTTGTGCTGGGCATTTGCTTCAGCCCCTGGTTGCCTCAGACACTCTAAAGCCAGATGGCTGGAACCAGCTAAGTCACCCAAGCAGCAAAGATGGTGGCCCACCCCCTCCCTCTGGGAGCTCCATCCCTGGGAGGTTAGTAATCTCTGTTGGCCAGAGAACACCACTGGGGGAGAGGTGACTGGAGGTGCCCCAGTTGGGAGGTCCTGCCCAGTAAAAAGGAATAGGATTGGGAACCTGCTTAAAGTAGTCTGGCCATGTTTGGTAGAGCAGCTGTGCTGTATTAGGGGATCCCTTCTGTCCCTGGTCAGCCCAGATTCTGCAAAGTGTGAAGGCTGGAACTGCTAAGATACCTATCAATCAGTAAAGATGGAGGCCCACCTGTCACCCTGGAAGCTCTTCCTGAGGGAGAGACAATGCTGCTACCAGTGGCTGGCTGGAGTTCTAAGCCAGTGGGTCTTGTGAGGTACTGTGGGATTGGGGCCTGCAGGCTGTTGCTGCTCACCCCACTGGATTTAGCCTCTTTTTATGGGTATGGACAGGGGTCTAACCTCCTACTTTGCTGGAGCCACAGCTACTTTTGCTGGAAAGCCCAAGTATCTAAGGCTCCAGTGTGTCCATGCATGTCCGAGTGGTTGTTCGGCCAAGACTCCATGTGGCTCTGTCAGACGACTGAAAGCCCTGGTGGACTGAGTTCACAAGGAGATCTCCTGACCCAAGGGTTGCAAAGATCTGTGGAAGAAGCATGGCTTCCTTGGGTGGAGCAGGGTCCCCTGGCTCCATGTTGCTCCCAGGTGGGCTGTTGTCCTGTCTTGCTTTTCTTTGTTCTCCATGAGTCAAGTTGTTACCTTGATTAGTTCCTATGTGAATACCAGGATGTTTCAGTTGAAGGTGGTGTTATATTTACTCGCACCTTCTGTTCCTCTCCGTGAAGCCACACACATACTAGCTGCTTCTAGGTAGCCATATTGGCCACTCCCCTCCATTATTTTCATCCAGAACACTCCATCTTAAAAAAATGAGTTTTCCCCCAACTATGCATCATTTTATTTTGGAACTGAGCCTATTTCTAGCACTTAATATTTACACAGTTACAATTCATTTGGCCTATGAGTCATTATATTTATCTCTTATAGCTGTTCTAAAGCTTGGTTTTATGGTACAATTAAATTAATGGGATATACTTTACAAATAATATTTAGGGAAGATGATACAGTTTCATAGGAAAAGCACTGGCTACAGTTAGAAGACCAGGAGTCCTCTAAGTCTAGGTCTAGCCACTAACTAGCTGTGTGAACTTAGACAAATCAATTTTATTTAAGTTCCTTAGTCTAAGTTAATAAGCCTGGAACTTTTCAATGTTAACATTTAAAAATAAGACGTAATTACCTTTCCTTTAAAAGTCAAACTGCCAAAAATCTAACTACATTGACTGATTGATTAAACTTTAATGAGATAGTTTAGTTAAGGAAGGCATGTTGCGTTTATAAGTAATCTAATTCATTTAGAAAAATGTATGGAAGCAAAGTGGCTCAATCTCACTACTCAGATAACTGCTTGTAAAGAAATACATGCACAGAGGTTTTTTTGTGTTTTAATTGCAGGTAATGAATAACATGAAGTCTTCACCTCCATTCCCAACAGTCTCCATTCTACTTCCAGAAAGGTAAACATTGTTCATATTTTGTTATGAATTCTTTAAAAATCAGCATACTAAAACTGTATGCATATAATATTTTTAAAGAGAAATCATTATTTTAGAGAACATTTAGAGGAGTAAAGAACACTTGTTAACATTTCTTTGAAGTGTTTATATATGACTAGAAGCATTGCTTTCTCGTATTCTGTACAGACAGTAAGTTCAAAGGCACCTTTGGCGACAGGATTGTGGGTTTCCTGAAACCTTCTTCTTAAATAGGTAGAGAGAGCGCCTCTAGGATTGGTTTTTTAGAGGAGTTTCTAATATTATGTTCAGTTTATTAGGCCAAATAAAATAAGGTGGGATATGATTATTTTTATTTATCAAGGTAATTATTCTCCCTAAAGTTTAAAGAAAACTTTAAGGAACAAATAAGTGAAACTGGAGAAAGTTTACTGAGGTATGGATACACCACCACTAACTTCATGGTGCAGACAGTTCTCTCGGAAAGGTATCAAGAGTTCATTGAAAGGCCAATAGAGTTTCTGAAAGCCCCACAGGAAGACCTAGATAGTGACAATAGTACCACCTGTTCTGGAGACATGACTCTGGTTTTTGCCCTGAGTATAATTCATTTCATTCTTCTGTATTTGAGGATAGATAGCCTAAAATGTACATCACAGCTGCTTGGGCTAATTTAATAGAGCAAGTGGAGGCTATCTATCTGCAATTCACAATGGCAAGATGAGCTCAATATTTGAACGAAGAAAGTTAAATTTACCAATATTAAGCAACTGTAGGGTTTACATTCTTAGAACAACAACAACAACAAAAATGAAACCTTTAATCTGAGGGAGCTAAGAAAGTACACCCACATAAAGAAATAGCCGTGAGTTATTCTTCTTCAGTCAAACCAGCATCAGTACTGTTATCTTTTAACACAAAAGTTTTGCTTGTGTATATTAGTGATCACCAATAAAAAAAATTCTACAAAAGGGCCAGCGCACCCAGGCATTCATGTACATACAACAGCATATCATGACGAACACACTGGAAGCCCCGCCCTACAGTCTGTGCTCTTAGGTCCCACCTCTGACCCTCACTTACTGGGTTTATCTTGAGCAAATCTTTAGCTTCTCTCTCCCTAAACTCCTTCATCTGAAAAATAGAGATGACAATAATACTTGGCTTAATGAGTTGTTATGAAAATTAAATAAGTATATGTAAAACCCTTTTCCGGAACATGGTAAGAACATGTAACACTACTGTTTTTCTTATTCCATGGGTATATATCAAGGGAAAGGTTTAAATAAAAACATTAAGTCAAAATAATTTATTCAAAAGCCACGTCACTGTTAATACAGTCAAAAATGAAAATAAAAAAACGTAAAATATTTTAAAATATTATTATGTAAAGGCTTATATTTGCAAGCTTAAAAACACTCCATTTATGAATCCATTTGTGCACAGAAATTGTATACATGCAAACAGAGACTTGGGCCAGAATGGACATTGTGGAATTAGTTTAAAAAATGAATTTTACAGCTTTTCCAAAAATCTTTAATGAAAAGTTATATAGCAGATAATGAGAAAGGACGAAACAGATGTTGGTTTCTGCTGAAATTTGCCAAACTTTTACAGCATCATTAGGATAGCTTTCCATTTAGGTCGCCACAGTTTAAAAGTAAGTGGGACATTTGGATCTAGAAGAGAGCAGTGATGATTAAAGGGTTGGAAACCCAGGCTTAAAGGGAAAGGATCATGGAAATGATGTTGGTTGTCCAAAAGAAAAGAAGGCTGCGGGTGCCTTAATTACAGTCTCAGTGTACATAATATACCATATAAATGAACAGATGTTGTTACCCAGTGAAAATAGAACAAGATGGGAGCACTGCGGTTCTAACTTGAGAAACATCTTTGTCTATAAAGGCTGATGAATAGCAAACTAAACCTCTGTTCACTCAACCAATATCTACTCATTTCCTCTATTTTGTGTACCATATTTATTAAGTCCTAAAGATTGGTAATTCACATATAGACATTTTGGGTAGAATATGCTCTATAATCATATTGCAGGAGACTTGGTGACCTATATGCATTAGAGCATGGGAAAGACAGAAAACTAGGTGGGGACAGTGGCACATTTTGCATTCCCACTTCTGTTGCATGGGTATCCCGAGGTCACCACAGAAGATAGCTAGGTGGGAGTCTGCTTGTTGATACTCCAACCAAAAGGACTGCCTTGGGGAAAAGTAAAAAGGTAACACTAGGAGCTGAGAGAGGGTTTGAGTTTGGTAGGGAGGGAAGCAGAATGGATCTTCCAGCTCAAGGAATTATGCAGTGAGCAGGCTTTCCTTGCAGACCCACCTAGCTCCCCAAGCAGCCACTAATAACCAGTTTTAGATTACCCCAAGAGACAGTTACCACCAAGAGATAAGAAAAGAAAGAACACAGAAGTCCAGATATATATATTTAAACTGTCTTTCCTATAAATAACACTTCACTTCTGATACCAAATGTGTAGGGTTTATTTCCCATACCAACCAATTCTCTAGTTCCTAGCAGACCACCAACTGGGTATCCTAAAATGCGAAACAAACACTGTCTACCAGGAATGAGATCCCAGAATTCATATGCCAGTGTGAAGTCCCAGCCTCCTGTACTTCTGACTGACCAGCTATACACTGGGAGTTTCCATAATTCCCATCTCAGGTTCAGTAATTTGCTAGAATACCTTACAGAACTCAAGGAAATATTTACTCATATTTACCAGTCTATTAAAAACAGTGTTTTGTTAAGGATATTTGCATCTGTGTTCATCACGGATATTGGTCTGTAGTTCTCATTTTTTATATCCTTTCCTGGTTTTGGTGTTTGTTAGGGTAAAATGGGCTTCATAGAATGATCTAGGGAGGATTCCCTCTTTATCTTTCGTAATAATGTCACTAGGGTTGTGCCAATTCTTTTTTGAGTTTCTGATAAAATTTAGTTGCAAATCTGTCTGGCCCTGGACTGTTTTTTGTTAGCAGTTTTTAAATTACCATTTCAGTCTTGCTGCTTGGTCTCTTCAGAGTTTCTATTTCTTTCTGGTTTAATCTAGGAGAGTTGTATATTTCTGGGAATTTAACCATTCTACTCTAGGTGTTCATAATATCCTTGAATGATCTTTTGTATTTCTGTGGTATCAGTGTGTCTCCCATTTCTAATTGAGCTTATTTGGAACTTCTCTCTTTTCTTGACTAATCTCACTAATGGTCTATCTTTTTAAAGAAGTTTTTTTCGTTCGTTCAGTTTTATTCTGATCTTTGTTATTTCTTCTGCTGAGTTTGGGTTTCTTCTTGTTTCTCTAAGATTGTCTGCTTGTGCTCCATACTGCCTATGCTGTATCCCAGAGGTTTTGATAATTTGTACCACCATTATCGTTCGATTCAAATAATTTTTTAATTTCTACATATTTGCATGGTTTTTAGGGTTACTTTTGAAGTTGATTTCCAGTTTTATTTCACTGTGGTCATCCTCAAAAAAACATTAGCACACAGGACCCAATAGCATACCAAAAAGGTAATCTACCATGATCAAGTGGGTTTCAGACCAGGGACAGTTTGACATATGCCAGTCAATAAATGTGATACACCACATAAACAGAATTAAAAACAAATCACATGATCATCTCAATAGATAGAGAAAATAGATAGAGAAAAAGCATTTGACACAATCTAGCATCACTTTACACTGAACAGGAAAAGTTGAAAGCATTCCACCTGAGAACTGGAACGAGACAAGGATGCCCACTCTCAATACTACAAGTCCTAGCCACAACACTTAGACAAGAGAAAGAAATTAAGGGCATCCAAATCAGTAAAGAGGAAGTCAAACTAGCACTGTTTGCTGATATGATCATATACCTAGAAAACCCTAAAGACTCCTCCTAAAAGCTCCTAGAACTGATAAATGAATTCAGTAGCTGCTGGATACAAAATTAATATACACAAATCAGTAACAATGCTATACACCAACAATGACCAAGCGGAGAATCAAACCAAGAACTCAACTTCTTTTATAATAGTTGCAAAACAAATAAAATACTTAAGAAGGCACCTAAGCAAAAAGGTGAAAGACCTCTACAGGGAAAACTACAAAACAGTACTGGAAGAAATCAAAGATGACACAAACAAATGAAAACACATCCCATGCTCATGGATGAGTACAATCAGTATTGTGAAAGTGATCACACTGCCAAAAGCAATCTACAAATTTAATGCAATTCTCATCAAACTACTGCCATCATTCTTCACTGAACTAGAAAAAACAATCCTAAAATTCTGCATGGCAAAATAGTAATAATAACAAATCAGCAGAGTTAACAGACAACCTACAGAGTGGGTGAAAATCTTCAAAAACTATACATCTAAAAAAGGACTAATAGCCAGAATCTACAAGGAATCCAAATCAGAAAAAAAAAAAATCCCATCAAAAAGTGGGCAAAGGACATGGATAGACAATTCTCAAATGAAGATGTACAGATGGCCAACAAATACGTGGAAAAATGTTCAACATCACTGATTATCAGGGAAACACAAATCAAAACCACAACATTATATCACCTTACTCCTGCAAGAATGGACACAATAAAAAAATAATAGATGTTGGCATGGATGTGGTAAAAGGGAAGACTTTTACACTGTTGTTGAGAATGTAAACTAGCACAGCCACTATGGAAAACAGTGTGGAGATTCCTTAAAGAACTAAAAGTACCTCTACCATTTGACCCAGCAGTCCCACTCCTGGGTATCTACCCAGAGGAAAAGAATTTTTATTTCTTATTGTGTGTATACAAGTATCTTTTTTAAAGTTAATGTTCATGTTAAATAAAGAGATATCATAATATATATGATTTAATTTTAAAGATAATGTTCATGTTTTATCATGTTAAAAATGAAAATTTTATCATGTTAAAAATGAAAAACCAGTGGGGGTCTATTCCTTTTTTAAAGATACTCAGGTATACATACTTATAGCAGCATAATTTGCAATTGTGAAAACATGGAACCAGCCCCAAATGCCCATCAATCAACAAGTGGGTACAGAAAATGTAAATATATATGATGGAATACTATCAGTCATAAAAAGAAACTAATTTTAAGGTGGATCTATGTCACAGTTCAAAGTCAGTGTTCAATGACATATTGTCTAAATGTCCAATAATCTATTTAGTCTCCTAAATGAGGCCAGAAGAAAAGAAGAGCGAGCTGGTAAAAAGAAAGCTAAGATCCTCTAAGAACTGAGTTTGTGTTCCAGCTCTGTCACTTACTATTTGATGGGCAATTTACGTAATCTATTTTAAATCAGGGGCAGTGAGGGAATAAGTGTTAGGCACCAAGAGCATCTACTATAGAAGTTACTCAATATCTTGCCTGAAATCCTTTGAACATAGGTAGGCCTCTAAATAGTCCACTTAAACTCCAGTTCTTTTGGAAAATGATTATCAGATTTTAAGCCTATCAAAATTCCAGTCAGCACTGAATACATATAAAGTATATTGTGAGTTATGAATATATGCAAAAATTTGTATTCAAAATATAAGACAGAAAATACTCATTTTTAACAAGTTAAAACCTGTGAGGGGTCTATTCCATGGATGAGTTAGAAATTTAATACAAATGTGAATTTATTTTTATAATTTACTCTTAGAAATCAGTCTCAGTAAGGCAGCTGGAGTTCTCTTCCTGTCTCAGGTGTTAAGCCTAAAACTTTCTGAGTTTTGTGACAGTATTAGGTTCACACCCATGGAGGGGTATATGCTGTTCTCAAATATTTTTGATGCTTTCCTCTCAAAATCAAATTCAAGATAGAGGCACAGAGACCGAGAAGCCTAGGATGAGACAGAAAGTTCGTGATTGGCACATACTTGCCCGGGGTCCAAGTCACCAAAGCCAGAGTCTCCTCAGGAAACAATCTGTGTTGTCAAATGGCCACTCTCCAGTCAACGGGGCCTGCTGAGTCAAATTACATCAATATTACAATTTATAAGGCACCACAAAGTTCTGTTACACACACTGACTCATTTACTCTCAAGATATGCAGGATGTAAATTATTATGTCCCTGTTACTGGTATGGAAACCATAATTTAAAACAGATTACATAAGTTGCCCATAGATAATCAAATAGTAAGTGATAGAGCTGGAACACAAACTCAGTTCTTGGAGGATCTTGGCCCCCTTTTTACCAGTTTACTCTTTTCTTCTGACTTCATTTAGGAGACCAGATAGATCATTGCACATTTAGGGAATAAGCCACTGAACACTGAATTTGAACTGTGACATAGATCTACCTTAAAATTAAGCTCAGGCAAAATTGCAAAATACCCATTTTTTATTAGAAAAATTATTTGATAATTTCTTTTCTAAACCTGAGTGTTCAACTATCTTTTCCCTATATGCCTAGGGTCCTCAATCAAATAAAATTGGAATGACATTTTCTGAGTGTTTTGTTATCTGATGCTGCATAACAAATTATCCCCAAAACGAGAAGCTTAAAATCGTCATAATCATCTCACAATTACTCTGGGTTAAGATGCCAGGAGTAGTTTGAAGTAGTTTGACTGGGTGACTGCGACTCAGGGTAGGTATCTCTTGAGGTTGCAGTTGAGCTGCTGGCCAGGCAACAGTCACATGGGGCTAGAAAACCCACTTTCAGGATCATTCATGCTATTGATGGGAGGCCTGGTTCTTGCTGGCCCATGTCTGCCCAACCCCATTTGTCACCATGCACTGCTTGAGTGTTCTCACGACATGGTAGCTGGCTTGCCCTGAGCAAGAAATCTGAGAAAGAGCGGTCGAAGTGTTGCTAGCTAGTATTCTTTTACAACGTCATCTCAGAAGTGACACACCATCACTTTGGCCACATTCTTTGATCCCACAGACCAATACTGGTGTGATGTAGGAGGGGACTTCACGAGGGTGTGAATTCTAGAAAGTGGGGATCATTGGGAGAGCCCTGGAGGCTGGCTAGCACACCAAGAAGCATACAAATGGAGGGGCATTTTATTCCCTCTGTTGTTCCTTAGAGGCAGAACAGGGGATATAGAAAGGGGATTTTTTTTCCCCTGTGTATAAGAACACAATTCAATTTACCTACTATTATGTTATCTTTATTAGACTGAGCTCAAAACAGATACTAATATAGAATTGACAAGACATTAAGATCCCATCTCTATACTCAAAGAGCTCAATCTAAAAGAGCAAATATACCAAAATATGTAAATCAAGAGAAGTTGAGTAAGAGCTCAAAAAAGTATAAGGCGGTTCATATAATGATGGTAAGCTGCTGATTACCTGGGGAAGAATAAGACACAATACCTAGGAGAAGTGGCCTTTGATATGAGCCCTTTGAAATAAGCGGAATTTCAGAGGAAAGATCAGAGCAAAGAGAAATCAAGAGAAAGGAGATAAAAGACTCCGAGGAGGGAAACTTACCAAGAATCTTTGAATCAGAAATTCGGGTAATCACACCTTCACAACTATGGAAGTCCAGCAGGGAAAACAAGCTGCAGGTAGTTTGCTGTTAAAGTAGCTATTTGTAAAGCCTCTGATAGGAGAGTACACAAAAAGAAGGAAGAAAAAGACGTCAGACTCAGCTTCCTGCTTGTTTCTCCAATGGCTTCCCACTGTCTGCAGTAAGTTAAGGCAAACTCCTCAGCATTGTCTTTAAGACCTTCAGTCTGGCCTGTACCTTGGGAGCCTTATTTCTAGCCCCCATCCTACCTCCAGGCCCCCGATTATGCTCCAGCCTCCCCATCTCCTTATCATCCCAGGACACACCAGGGTGGGTCCCAGCTACACAGGCATACTTTCTCACCCATTCTGTTTATTCTGCATGGAATAGGCTGCACATCTCTTCTTCACACCACTTTCTTCTTACCTTTCCACATTCAAAGGTCACTTGGCCTAGAAAGATTTTTCTGACTCTCCTCTGGGTCAATCCTCATCCCAGCTGTAATACCATTGCTATAAATGCATTCACATCTGGCATAGCATATACTCTACATAACTGATTCTAAAAGGAATATTCAAGTCCTACAACTGAAGACATGATATAGTTTAATTGACATACTTTTTCCTTGAAAAAGCAAAGAGATAAAAATCAGTGGTGTCTTAAACTTGACGGATTTTACTCATTTGCATATTTACTCCTTCCTTGAGATAAAAACACTTTGTGATATAGAATCATTTATTTTATATCCCCATTGCCTGTCACATTGCCCTGTATAATAAGCTCCCCATGAATGTAAGAGGCTGATCCTTAAATAGCTAAAGGAAACATCACTGCTTTCTACCTAGTTCCAGGAAGGGTGACCCTGATTATCCATGTCATTTCTTTTAAAAGGGTCAGCATAAGGTGAATCAAAATTCTGTGATCTGTTGACCCTGTTGAATCATTTGATCTAAAACCTATGACCCCCTTCCTTTCATGTCATGTATCTCTAAACCATCCTGGAATTAAAAATCCCAAATCTGTTGGCAGGACACCATCATTTTCAACAATGGACTTAGAACTATAAATATATACAAGTGATGAAATGCCCAATCAAGGAAGTCAGGCCTAAAGTCTAAGCTTTAATTAAACATGTAACCTTTGTTGGTTAACCATTTTGAACCTTAGTTTTATCTTCTGTAAAATGAGGGTAGTACAGCTCACCTCTCAGAGTAGTTGTGATACAGCTGAAATGACTGAAGGAGCACCAGGGTCTTGATCTCGTGATGATTTGGGTAAAATGACATGGACACATGTGGAGTGGTTTTAAGGAGCAGAAAGTTTAACAAGAAAGAAGCTTCCCCATACAGAGACAGAGGGAGGGAGGCTCCAAAACAGAAATCCTGTGCGTGATAGAAAAATGGTCGGTTATACCGGAGGCTGGAGGAGTTGGTGTCTCATTTGCATAGGGCCCAGGGGATTGGTTTGACCAGGTGTGTCTTTCATATAGCCCACAAAAAAAAATGGTCCTCCCATCTTACTCTTTTAATATACAAATGAGGGCTACCATGATGTCCTGAACACACAGAATTATCTGGAGGTGGCCAAGACACTTGGCACTTATGGTGACAAAAAGTGGGGAATCACCATATTGGGCGGACCCAGTTTCTAATGGCCTGTATTTGCATGTCAAAGCTTGCCAACCTGGCCCTTCAAGATGCCTTTCTGTTAAAAAAGAATTGGTTTGGGGGTTGCTTCTTATTACAGGAAAATTACCACTGAGAACCTTTACCCTTTCTAGCTGCCTAAAAATTATTTCTTAATAACTCCTGTATTAGTTGTAAGGATTAACTCCATTAACAAATATAAAATATCTAAGGTGGGGCCTGAGTATAGGAAGATATCCAGTTAATTTTAAACTATCACTGTGTCTCCATCACCTGGCACGTAACAGAATGAACCACCAAAATAATAAGACGACTCCACAGGGTCAGGTGAGCAATGTGGGCTTAGAAATCCATTCCCACATCGTATTAATTGGGCATTGAGGTAATTGCCCAAGTTAATGATGTCAAAATGCAGTGGACAACAATCCTTGTGGAGGATTTATTCTGCTTGAATATCTCTTTCTTTCCATGTATTATTGAGTCATTTGAAGTTTGGATCTAGTTTGACCCATTGTTTTCATATTGACCACAATATTCTTACCACAAAAGCATGGAATTTATGACAATATGACCATATCTTTTTCCTCATATTATTTTGAGGACCAGACTGTTGCTTTTCTTCCAGGCATTGTAATTTGACATGTACGCTACAACAATCTTTAGCCCCCATTAGCTCTTAGTAAGGCTATTTTATTTCTTCTAAAACTTTCTCATAGGTTTCACAACTTTCTTTTGAACATTCTCCAAAAACTCTAAATCCCGAAGTTTGCTTAACTATATTTCTCTTTCTCTTCTATTGTGCAATTCTCTATGTTGAGAAGTCTTTGAGAAAGCAGGAAGTCCCTCTACCAACTGATGAATACTAGGATAGACATGGGTGATGAAGGCCTTCTACAGGTCATTTAGAACTATGGGAGCAGGGCAGTAGGTAGAACAGAAAAGAAAGGAAGTGAGAAACAGATAAGAAAAGTCAGAGAATTGGGAGAAAGAAGAGCAACAATTCTGATTTATTGCCATGTGAAGATGGAGAGATTAAGATCAGGAGGGGATGTTTTAGCTGGCTTCCATATCCAGCGGATGAAGTGAGAGGATAAAGGTCTAGTTTACACAAAAAAGTTTAAAAGCCAGATGCAAAATTCCAAATCTTCATCATATGCTGATAAGCCCTACCACATTAGTTGGAAAGAAGGTTCTAGACGTCAACATGAGAAGAGGTGAAAAACCCCTTTGATCTCTCATAATCTAGAAACAGAATCCCAGAACAATAAAACAGACAACTAATCTTATTATTTTCTGATCTTTTGGCTCCTTTGGATCATTTTATAAACTTAGCTACTCTGTGGGGGCCTAATCCTTGTCCCAATAGTCCATGTGGTTGAATGGCTGCCTGATGCAAACGCTTTGATCACCCGGGAGTCTTTTCTACCCTTTTTATAGACACAACTTTCAGAAATACTTTCTCCAAAAGCAGTGTGCTTTGATAAACAGGTTTAACTGCCATAATCACCAGGCATTTGAGTGCAGATTAATTCATACACCCAGATAATAGATCTTGCTCTGTCATGTTGTTTTTAGCCAAAAGTTGAAAGCTTTGAAGAATGTGGAGACACTATGAAATTTTAATAGCCTTGGGGTACAGAAACTTAACACAAAGAAGGAAACCTAATTCATTCAAAGACTATTCATGGCCTTGGTGGAAAGATTGTTGCCAAATTCTGTGATTAATTACAGTTGTTGAAGAAAGCTAGGAGAAAAAAGGCACCAAGAGTTCTTGAATTAATCAAAGACAACAATTTGAATCAATGGTCCTAGAGTCCACAGTAAGTACTTGGTCAAATGAACCTCATTGTTACTTTAAATTGTCAGATTTCACCTTCATCCTGAAAAACAAAACAAAACAAAAATGCCTGACTCAACATTACTGATTTGATAGAGAAAGTATCAGTTATTTTCCTACATAAAAGGGACTCATAGTATTTCTGTACTAAACAGTAGAGTTGAATCTGAGGGTTGTGACATTTAGGTATTCTTGCCTGATGAAGGTCATTTCGTAGTAACCTCCGGAAAAAATAAGGACCATATGTATTATGATTAGCAACTTGTTCATAGAAAGGATAATGATATGGTTTGGCTGTGTGTCCCCACCCAAATCTCATCTTATTGCTCCCATAATTCCCATGTGTTGTAGGAGAGACTCAGTGGGAGATAATTGAATCTTTGCAGCGAGTCTTTCCCATGCTATTCTCCTGAGAGTGAATAAGTCTCACGAGATCTGATGGTTTTAAAAACGGAAGTCTCCTGCACAAGTGCTCTCTTTGCCTGCTGCCATCCATGTAAAATGTGACTTGCTCCTCCTTACCTTCTGCCATGATCATGAGGCCTCCCCAGCCATGTGAAACTGTACGTCCAAAAAAATCTATCTTTTGTAAATTGCCCAGTCTCAGGTATGTTTTCATCAGAAACATGGCAACAGACTAATGCAGGTAACATGACAAAAGCAGGAATAAAATGAATGAAACGAAGGACTCACCTGAACTATTCCACTAAAAGAATATCTTCTACTTTCTGTAATCTAAACAAACCCGTCCACGATGGGCCAATTCTGTTAGAGATAAGGCTGATGGGAAGGTTCAGAAATAATTGTGCCTTTTCCTCCTCACATTTCTATGGAATCTTTTGGAGAATAGAAAAATAATTTCTTTATTAAAAAGGCAGGGGTTCCCAACCCTGGACCAGTACCTGTCCATGGCCTTTTAGGAAGAGGGTCGCACAGCTGGAGGTGAGGGGCAGGCAAGCCAGCATTACTGCCAGAGCTCCATCTATTATCAGTTCAGTGGCAGCATGAGATTCTCCTAAGAGCCCGAACCCTATTGTGAACTCTGCATGCAAGGAATCTAGGTTGTGCACTTCTTATGAGAATCTAATTCCATCCCCAACACACCCTGGTCCATGAAAAAATTATCTTCCATGAAACCAGTCCCTGGTGCCAAAAAGGTGGGGAACCACTGTTACAATGCTTCAATAGGTAACTTGAATTCAACAGCTTGTGGTTATAGCTTCTTCTTTGGTAGAGGAAAAGGATGGATGGATAGATAGATCAGATTTTAGAGCTTTGATTAAATACCAACTTCATAGAATTTGACTTCTGAGCTTGAACCATTCTTAAAATCATCAGCTCTACTTACATGCTATTTTTTTAAATTTATATTTTATAACTTCATCTTTAATAACATATATATATTAGTTATTTTTCAATGTGGATTTTATGTGGTAAGTGTTCAGATGTAAGAATGTTATCTGTTTCCCAAGTTAGCTTGATTTGCCTGAGTGAACATTTATGAATCCTACTTATGTTAATAAAAATTCTATTTTAACCTTACTAGATGTGTGCTGTGACTAGAAAATAGTTGTGTTAAAGCTTCTCCCATTTAAAAGTAAATGGATAACATTTTTAAAAAATAGTAAAATACTAAGCCATGAAAACTATTATATTTTCTTGACACTTGTTTCTAAGATGCATAACATGCTTTAATCTTTTATAAAATACAAACATTCCTTTTATAATATATGAAAGAATTACAACAGTGCACTTTATATACTTGAAACCGAAAGTTCCCATCCTTCCTGCTCTTTAAAGAATGGAAATTAGACTGCTATGTTTTTCTTACTTTTTTAGCAATGTAACTAAACATGATTTGCATATTATCCTAAGTCTCATTTCAGATAATCAAAATACATAAGTGTGTGTATGTATAAAAAAAAAAAAACTTACAAAGTAAGTATGTGTGTGTGTGTGTGTGTGTGTGTGAAGCCTGAAAAGCCTGGCAGAGTGCGAGAGATATGCAGCTCCAGTCCCGGTAAAACAAACCCATATGGCTAATTAAATATGTATTCTATTGATCTCTCCACTAATTGCTAAAAAAAATACACGTTTCCAGCTAATCAGCTATTAGTTTGGCATTCTGCATGCTACATCTTTCTCACCTATTTTTGAGATTAACTCCATGATTTTAAGCTTTTATTTGTAGACTTGGGTTTCTTGCACTTTATAGACTTCAAAGTCCATGAAGCAAGCAAATTTAAAAATGTAGCTCTATGAGAACACTGCAGGTTATAAAAGTGGCCCAAGAAGTTTTGCAATGTTTTCCTTGCAATGTCAGAACAGGATGAAAAGCAAATTTGAGGCTATTTTTCTTTCCTCGGAAGAACTATATATATAGCTGACAGGGACCCCCTTCTCTTTTTACCCTTCGTTGACTGACCACACCGTCAAACCAAGCCTTGCTCTCCTTCCCAATCACTTCTTCATGAACCTCTCCCACAAGAAGTGGATGTGAAATGTAGATACTCAAATTTCCACCATTTCAGAAACCACAACTCTTCCTAAGAGAAGGAAGGAAACATGAAAAATGGACAAAAAGGCTGCTCTAGAAGTGTTTAATTTAGCAGTCACAGAATAGGAACTCCTTATTTCTATATTTTGTATAGTTATAAATATTATATAGCATAGGATGAATATTCAGTAAATATATTATCCACTTCACTCATTATCAACTAAATATTGAATCTGAACCATGGTGAATTGATTTAGGACAAATACAGAAATAAAATAAGGATATTTAAGCCAAACTTCATTCAACTCTATTGTTTAGTACAGAAATATTATGATTTGATGAAACAAAGAAAAAAGTTGCTTTCAAAAATAGTTTTACATAATGACTTAGTATAAGTGTAAGGTATATCAATAAAATAAAACTCTGGGTTTATTATTTTTGAGTTATAAAACCTGAATAATAATTTGGTTTCTCTTTTCACTTTTTAAGTAATAGTAATTTTATTATAAGGCCTGGTTTGGCTGTAGGCAAAGAATTGAATACTTGGAACAAAAAAAAAAAGTCATATGTTGGCTCTCATCACCTCACTATAACTCATGAATATTAACATTTCCAGAAGATTACTGCCCTTGGGGATTTGGGCACTTCCTTTTCAAATCTATTGTTATATGTATTATTTTTCCTTTCATTGAAAGAAGGCAATCAAGACTGTTTAACTCAGTTTAAGAAAAAAAAAGACAACTCTTGCCAAGTTTCTTGAACCCCATTGTATACAAGCAAGCTTAAATTAGAACAAACAAAACTATTTTTAAATCCCGTATTAAACACATGACATTATTGTATGGATTCCAGTAAGTGCTTCTAGTGTGTCAATTCTCTTCCTAAATGACTTTCTCATTTAAGTTATTTGTATTTATCTCTATCTATCTTCACAGGTTGCTCACACTGAAAACCAGCTCCCTTTCCCCTGGTGCAAAGAACGGTGGTTTCTCCAAAACTCAAGTCGGACATTATCTGAAATAGCAGATCCTCCAGAAAAGGGACCTGAAGCCCCGTTTGTAATGTCTGCATTAGCGTCGCTCTCCTGGCAAGCAGGAAACTTCATCAGAGAAGTCAGCCAAGGAGCGTCTTTAAATGGAAGTTGTGCACACGAGGAGCAAATGCATTAAAAAGTTGCTGACGGGCATGAAATGCTTTGATGTGAAGACGGAAAACTCCAAGCAGGAAGGATTTTAAGCTTTTTGAGTCTGATTGACTCTGTGGTTTCTCAGCACAGTTATTCCATGGGCTAAAATAAATGCAGAAATGATATTTTGAGACCACAGCTGCAGAGGGGGCTGTGGTGAATTTCAATGAAAATCCAGTCGAATCTTGAGGTTCAGAGCTTAAAAAAGGAAAGGACATGAGGGAAGTAATACTGTTGCTTGAAATTCATTGCTTTTGTCCAAAAGAAACTCCCATTTATTTTTAGGAGAAATGTTGAATCTTTGCAATGTGGTAGATGCTCCCACAAAAGTTTCTCCCCCAATAGAAGATAAATGTTAGAAAGAAGCAATTTACTGAGTATGCTGATAGAGATGAAGTTCAGAGACAGGCAAGCTTACACAGAAGTAATGATGCTTTACATTATCTTTACAAATGAGCTTCTTACAGTGGTCAGTGACAAACCGATTTCATAAAAGGCTTGCTTCAATAGGCAATGGTTTGATGCCAGTATGTTACCTATTTACTTTGACCACTGTATGCATAAAGAAGAATAAAAATTAAGAATACTCAAGTAGAACCTCCAACATAAATAGCATTTTCCACAAAAAGTGATGGAGGCATAGACTGAGGTTAAATGGGACCAGGTATGTGAAGAGATCTCAGAAATGTTTGCACAATAATGCAGATACTCATTTTAAATAGAGTTTTAGCGAGGAACTAAGCAAAATACAATAAAATACTGAGCAAGAATGTGTCCTTCTGAGTATCTGGGTTTTGAATTCTTGCTCCACAGAACTTGTCAGATAGATATATGACATTAAACAAGATATTTCAAATTCTGTGCCTTCATTCTCTCAGCTGTAAATGGAAATTTTACTAGAACATTCTTTATGAGATCATGAAAATTGTATTACTTAATATACGTAAAGCTTTTGGCATAGTATATGGCACCTGGTAAGCACTGAATAAATGTTATCATTAGTAGCAGTGTAGAATAAAAAAAAAAAAGGCAAACTGTAAGTTAGGCATCTGACTCTGAAACTAGTTAAATTCCCTAGAACTTATTCTGGCCATCTGTAAAACGAAAGGGTTGGGCCAGATCACCTCTAAACTTCCTTCCAACTTAAAAAACATTGTTCAAAAACACTTTACAGGAGTACGCAACATTTTTAAGCAGAAGGCGATATTTTAGCAGAATGTTTTTACAGACACTTAAATCACTTTCACAAAAATGTGTTTCATGGCTTGCACTTCCTCCTCAACCAACTCCTGTTGGGACTTCACCTGCTCCTATGCCACTGAAGTAGCACCTATCAGGGCCACAAAAATTTCTATGCTGTCAAGTCCAATGGTCATTTCTTTAACCTCTTAGTACTCCGAGTAGCACTTGACACACCTGAATCTAACCTTTGCCCTTTCTCCACTCACTAGCCAGAGTGCTTTTTTTTTTTTTTTTTTTGACAGTCTCACTTTGTCTTCTAGGCTGGAGTGCAGTGGCACCATCTCGGCTCACTGCAACCTCTGCCTTCCAGGTTCAAGCGATTCTGGTGCCTCAGCCAGACACCACCATGGCTGGCTAATTTTTGTATTTTTAGTAGAGACGGGATTTCATCATGTTGGCCAGTCTGGTCTTGAACTCCTGACGTCAGGTGATCTACCCACCTTAAGTGATCTGCCTGCCTCACCCTCCCAGTGCTGAGATTACAGGCGTGAACCACCACACATGGCTCAGATTGTCTTTTTAATAAACATTTTATTTTACTCCTCTACTTAAAATCCTGAAATGGCTTTCCATGAAATTTGTGATCTAGACATATTTGATCTTATTTTCTACCATCTCTTCTTGTTCTTTGCAGTCCCTTCAGCCACACTGGCCTTCTTTCTGAATTTCAATTACCCCAAGCTTCTTCCTTGGACTGGTTGGTACCTTTGCTTAGAATTTTCATCTCAAATCATGGCTGGCTCCATCTTGGCATTGTTTTAATATAAATATCTCCTCCTCAGAGAGGCCTCCCTGATTAAATAGTACCCACTTCACTTAGTCTACCTTGCCCTGTTTCATATTCATAATGAAACTATCTGAAACTGTCTTATTTTTACCATGTCTCCCTCAAAGCCCCATGAGAACAGGGATATTATTTGGCTCAACACCAAGGAAAGGGTCTCAATAAATATTTACTGAATGAAAAGATAAAAAAGACAGTGTCCCTTGCATCGTGTCTAAAATGTTCTCTGCCTTCTCTAAAGTTTAATCACCCATAATGTCAGTTCTACTTATTTGATATCACATATCATCCTGTATTACAAATTTTTTCCCACATACATGTCTTCTTTCTCTAATCAACAGATACTTGTAGGATGAGATTATGAGACATTTCAGGTGTCTCACAAGCCGTGGGGTCTTGTTGACAATTGTTTACTAGATGTATGTTAAAATATCTAAAGGGAGACAAATTGACTAGTAATTAATTTTTTTTTGACAAAAACCTAAATTATGCCTGACTGAATAGTCAAAAGGAGGAAAGCAAAAGAAAAAAGTACTTAAATGTTTCAATAAAAGTATGTCCATCCAGTGGTTTACATTTTCCTAGGCAGTGGGAAAAGAATAAGAGTTGGAGTTCAGTTTCTAAGTGGGCAACCCAAATTGTTTTGGTTCTTTAACACATGGATTTGCAGCCAGGCACAGTGGTTCATGCCGGTAATCCCAGCACTTTGGGAGGCTTAGGCGGTGGATCACCTGAGGTTGGGAGTTTGAGACCAGTCTGACCAACATGGAAAAACCCCGTCTCTATTAAAAATACAAAATCAGCCAGGCGTGGTGGTGCATGCCTGTAATCCCAACTACTTGGGAGGCTGACACAAGAGAATTGCTTGAACCCAGAAGCCAGAGGTTGTGGTGAACCGAGATCACGCCATTGCTCTCCAGCCTGGGCAACAAGAGAGAAACTCTGTCTCAAAAAAAAAAAATGCATTTGTTACTTATGTTAGGAACAATCTCGCTATAGTCTAAATAGAGATCTAAGGAAATGCGATCTAAGGAAAATCTAGTCTTGGTTGAATATATTTTACTTTACATTTTATGTACCTTATTACTGAGAGTACTCATAGGCAAAGATTCTACTGTCTATGTTGAAGTCAACTATCATTTGTCTCTTTTGGACTTGACACTCTGCTGTGACTCCTCACCATTATACTCACTGGTTCAGACTCCTCAGGAGGTCCTACCAGACTGTTCCGGATTAAGTCTTTATTTATGTATCAATCTTACCTCTTATCATTCTCTCTCCCCTCAAGATCCTCTTTTGTCCAATCCCCAACAGACATACATTCAGCTCTGGACACAACAAAAAATATAGGCCCCCTAATGAACTCTACCACTATCCCCTCTACACTGTTCTCTCTTACTGACACATCCTGATCTCTTACCTACCCACCCAGGTAGCCTGGTTAACTCTCCTCTCTTAGGTTTTTGCCAAACCGCAGTTACTTTTGCACCAACCTAATAGATCATCTTCTCTAGCAGGCCTTCCCTACCCCTGCCTACCTTCCTGCCCAGGTTGAATCAGGCTCCATCTATGGATTCTCATAGTACCTGTGCTCACCTGCCGTAAAGCACATATCACATGACTGAAATTTCCTTACCCAAAATGAAATAAATAATTTCAACAGCCCAGTTCATTTTTTAAAGTATTATACTAGGCTATAATCTCAAGATTTATGCTCCCTCCTCAAATTTATATTCTGACATTCTGACCTCCAAGGTGATACTATTATGAAACTAGGACTTTTAGTGGTCTGCTATTCCCAATCTTAGGAGGAAAGCATTCAGCTTTTTACCATTAAATATAATGTAAAGTGTAGGTCTTTAGTACATGTTCTTGATCAATTTTAGAAAGTTCCTTTCTTTTTTCTTTTTTTTTTTTAAGACAGAGTTTTGCTCTTGTTGCCTAGGCTGGAGTGCAGTGGCATGATCTCGGCTCACCACAACTTCTGCCTTCCAGTTTCAAGCAATTCTTCTGCCTCAGCCTCCTGAGTAGCTGGGATTACAGCCACCCGCCACCACACCTGGCTAATTTTTTGTATGTTTAGTAGAGATGGGGTTTCACCATGTTGTCCAGGCTGGTCTTGAACTCCTGACTTCATGTGATTCACCTGCCTCGGCCTCCCAAAGTTCTGGGATTCCAGGTGTGAGCCACTGCGCCCAGCTTCTATTTTTTTTTTAAAGTTTTAACTATGAATGGGTATAAAATTTTGTCAAATGTTTCTGGTCATTTTTTTCTTTTAGCCTATTAATATGGTCAGCTATATTAGCTGATTTTCAAATACTGAACCAGCCTTGTGTTCCTGGAAGAAGCCCACGGTTCTGCCGTCAGTAACAGAATCAGTCCCCTTAGAAAAGAAGCCTGATAGAGCATGTTTGCCCTTTTCACCATGTGAGTACACAATCAAAGGGCCCTATCCATGAGGGCTGGGCCCTCAGCAGACACCTCGGGCACCTTATCTTGGTATTCCCAGCCTTCAAAAGAGTGACAAATAAGTTTCTGTTGTTTCTAAGTTACCACATCAAAAGTATTTTGTTACAGTAGCCAGAACATAAAAAGACACCCTATAATACCAAAAACAGGCAAAAATGTACAAAAAAAGAAAGCTTTAGGCCAGTGGACTTCATGAATATGTATACAGAAGTCAGAAAAATATTAGCATATAAGATTTATAATATATAAAAGAGAATTATACTCCATGACTCTGTGACCAAGTGAGACTTATTCTAGGGATGCAGGCCTGGTTCAATATTTGAAAATCAATGAATGTAATCAACCATATTAACAGGCTAAAGAAAATAAATCACATGATCATATCAAGGCAGAGAAAGTATTCAGCAAAAATTGTATACCTATTCACAATAAACATATTAAGAAAAATAGGAACAGAAAAGAAGTTCCCAAAATTGAAAAAGTGCATTTACTAAAAACCTACAGCTAACATGCTTAATGGTAGAAAGCTGAATGCCTTCCTCCAAAGATCAGGAACAATAGACGGAGGTGACTCTTCCCACTTTTATGCAAAATGGTGCTAGAAGTGCGAGTCTGTACAATTAAGTGAAGAAAAAAGGCAGAGAGATTGAAAGATCCTAAATCTGAAACATAAAACTATGAACTTGCAGTAAGAAAGCACAGAAAATCTTTGGATCTAGGGCTAGACAACTTTTAGATTTGATACCAAAAGCATGGTCCAAATCAGGAAAATTGATAAATGATACATCATCAAAATTAAAAACCTTTTCCTCTGTAAGAGATCCTGTTTCTCTGTTAGAACAATGAAAAGATAAGCTATAGCCTGAGATAAAATATTTTCGAATTACGTATCTGATAGATAAGCATATAAAGAATTCTTAAAAACTCAATAGTCAAAAAGTTAAAAATCCAATTAGAAAATGGAAAAGAATCATGAAGAATAATTTTGCTGAGCTGAAGATGATGTACATATGGCAAATAGTTATCTAGAAAGATGCTCAACATCATTAACCAGTAGGAAAAATTAATACCACAGTACAATATAATTACAAAGCTCTCAGAATGGCTAAAATTAAAAATAGCTGATTACACCAAATGCTGGTGAGAATGTGAAACCATTGGATCACCTGTACGTTTCTGGTGGTAATATGAAATAGCCAGGACACTGTGGAAAACTGTGTGGCAGTTTCTTAAAAAGCTGAGCATGTGGGCACAAGAATGGAGGTGGAGGCCGGTGTTGGTGGTGCTGGCCAACGGGAGACCCAGGACCCTGCCCCTGCCTCCAGCAAGGCCTCCGGCAGCGCCGGCCACTATGAACTGCCGTGGGTTGAAAAATATAGGCCAGTAAAGCTGAATGAAACTGTTGGGAATGAAGACACCATGAGCAAGCTAGAGGTCTTTGCAGGGGAAGAGAATGTGCCCAACATCATCACTGCGTGCCCGCCAGGAACTGACAAGACCACACGCATTCTGTGCTTGGCACAAGCCCTGCTGGACCCAGCACTCAAAGACGCCGTGTTGGAACTCAGTGCTTCGAATGACAGGGGCAGTGAGTTGTGAGGAATAAAATTAAAATGTTTGCTCAACAAAAAGTCACCCTTCCCAAAGGCCGACGTAAGATCATCATTCAGGATGAAGCAGACAGTGTGACTGATGGAGCCCAGTAAGCCTTGAGGCGAACCATGGAAATCAACTCCAAAACCACTGGCTTTCCCCTTGCTTGTAATGCTTTGATTAAGATCAGAGACCCATTCAGTCCCACTGAGCTCTCCTCAGCTACGCGAAGCTGACCAACACCCAGATCCTTGCCAGGCTGATGAATGTTATTGAGAAGGACAGGGTGCCCCACACTGATGACAGCTTGGAAGCCATCATCTTCACTGCCCAGGGAGACATGAGGCAGGTGCTGAACAACCTGCAGTCCACCCTCACAAGATTTGCCTTCATTAACAGTGAGAATGTGTTTATGGTCTGTGAAGAGCCCCACCCACTGCTGTTGAAGGAACTGATCCAGCACTGTGTTAACACCAACGTCGACAAAGCCTACAAGATTCTTGCTCACCTGTGGCTCTGCGCTACTCACCAGAAGATATCATTGACAACATCTTTCAAGTGTGTAAAACTTTCCAAATGGCTGAACACCTGAAACTGGAGTTTATCGAGGAAATTGGATACACTCATATAAAAATAGCAGAAGGAGTGAACTCCCTTTTGCAGATGGCAGGCCTCCTGGCCAGGCTGTGTCAGAAGACAATGCCCTGGTAGCCAGTTAGAGCAGAGACTTTGCTGACTGACTTACAGGTGGCCTATCCTGAGATACAGGAGCTGCGGTCTTCTGATGGGAGAAAATGCCGCCTTAGGCTGGAACCAGCATGACTGCCCTTTAAACTCCCATGGCGGGCCAGATGTGGTGGCTCACACCTGTAATCCCAGCACTTTGGGAGGCAAGGCAGGCAGATCACCTGAGGTCAGGAGTTTGAGACAAGCCTGGCCGACATGGTGAAACCTGTGTCTGCTAAAAATATAGAAATTAGCTAGATGTGGTGTCCTGCTCCTGTAATCCCGGCTGCTTGGGAGGCTGAGGCAGGAGAATCCCTTTTTCCCAGGAGGTGGCGGTTGCAGTGAGCCGAGATGGTACCCTTGCATTCCAGCCGGGGTGACAGAGAAAGACTCCATGTTAAAAAACAAACAAACAAAGAAACACTAAGCATGCAAACACCATACAACTGCAATCCTGGGTATTTATCCCAGAAAAAATAAAATATTCACAAAGAAATATGTACATGAATGCTTACAGCAGTTTCATTCATAATAGTCACAAGCGGAAAACAACCCATGTGTCTTTTAATGGGTAAATAAACTGTGATACATCTATACCTCGGAATACTACTTGTCAATAGAAAACAAACAATTGCTAAGTAAAACAACCTGGGCAAATCTCCAGAGAACCATACTGAGTGAAGGAAGTAAAAACTCCAAAGATTACACCTTATATGTCATTTACATTCTTGAAATGACACAATCACAGAAATGGAGAATACTGGTCACTAGACATTAAGGAAGGTGTGGAAGAACGTGGTGATAGGAGGAAATGTGTATGTTTATAACAGGGCAACAGAGGCATCACTGTGATGATGGAAATGTTCTGTATCTTGAGTTTTTGTGTATTAACATCTTAGTTATGATATTGTGCCCAGTAGTTATGCAAGATATTACCACTGAAGAAAACTAGTTAAAGGGTACACAGGATCTTTCTGTATCATTTCTTACAAGTACTTGGGAATCTACGTTTATCTCAACATAAAGTTTCATTTAAAAAATTTTATCTATATTTTCTGAATGTTTAATAATGGGTCAACTAGAATTTAACTGGGTATATTTTTATGATAGAAATCTACCTTACCATGCATGCCCTTTGTCACTTGAGTAATCATATATTACACGACTCAAAGGCACAGAAAGCCAATAGGTAAAGAAAGAAGGTTTCTGTCTGTCTATCTATCTGGAGACAGGGTCTCACTCTGTTGCCCTGACTGGAGTGCAGTGGCATGATCATAGCTCACCACAGCCTCAATCACCTGGGCTTGATCTCCTTTTGCCTCGGCCTCCCTAGTAGCTGGGACTACAGGTGCCACCATATCCAGCTAATTTTTTATTCTTTTTATTTTTAGTAGAAATGAGGTCTCAGTATGTTGTCCAGGCAGGTCTAAAACTCCTGAGCTCAAGCAATCCTGCTTCAGCCTCTGAAGTGCTAGGATTACAGGTGTGAAGCACTGTGCCCAGCCACGTTTTGTTGTTGTTGTTGTTGTTGTTGTTGTTGGGGTTTTTTTTGGTTGTTGTTTTGTTTTTGAGACAGAGTCTTGGGCTGTCACCCAGGCTGGAGTGCAGTGGTGTGATCTTGACTCACTGCAAACTTGCCTCCCAGGTTCAAGCAATTCTTGTTCCTCAGCCACCTGAGTAGCTGGGACTACAGGTGTGTGCCACCACACCAGGCTAATTTTTGTATTTGCAGTAGAGATGGAGTTTCACCATGCTGGCCAGACTGTTCTTGAACTCCTGCCCACCTCATTTCAAAACAGAAATTTTCTAACCTAAAATATACTCACAGGTTGAATTCAATGGCCCAGAAAAAAACTGAAAGTATAATTGCCTTTATAATACAGTGCAATAAACCATAGAATATTTAAAACTTTAAATGGCTTGGTGTTTCAATTAAATTGTTTATATTCCATGCAGATTTGTATTAGTGTTAATCCATTAGCAAACACTGACTAAAATTAAATAAGTGCTATTTATTAGGAAAGAAAGAAGTATACTTCTCAAACAGAAGGAAAAACATTCCATGCTCATGGTTAGGAAAAATGAATATCATGAAAATGGCCATACTGCCCAAAGTAATTTATAGATTCAATGCTAATCCCCATCAAACTACCAATGACCTTCTTCACGAAATTGGAAAAAACCACTTTAAAGTTCATATGGAACCAAAAAAGGGCCCACATAGCCAAAAGAATCCTAAGCAAAAAGAACAAAGCTGGCAGCATCACACTGCCAGACTTCAAGCTGTACTACAAGGCTACAGTAATCAAAACAGCATGGTACTGGTATCAAAACAGAGACCTCTGGAGCAAAACCACACATCTACAACCATCTAATCTTTGACAAACTTGACAAAAACAAGCAATGGGGAAAGGATCTCCTGTTTAAGAAATGGTGTTGGGAAAATTGGCTAGCAATGTGCAGAAGCAGAAACTGGACCCTTTCCTGACACCTTACACTAAAATTAACTCCAGATGGGTTAAGGACTTGAATGTAAGACCTAACACCATAAACACCCTAGAAGAAAACCTAGGCAAAACCATTCAGGACACAGACATAGGCAAGGACTTCATGACTAAAACACCGAAAGCAAAGGCAACAAAAGCCAAAATAGACAAATAGGATCTAATTAAACTTCAGAGCTTTTGTACGGCAAAAGAAACAATCGTTAGAGCAAACCGGCAACCAACAGAATGGGAAAAAATGTTTGCAATCTACCCATCTGACACAGGGCTAACATCCAGAATCTACAAAGAACTAAAACAGATTCACAAGAAAGAAACAAACCCATCCAAGAGTGGGCAAAAGGATATGAACAGATACTTTTCAAAAGAAGAGATATATGAAGCCAACAAACATATGAAAAAATGCTCATCATCACTGGTAATTAGAGAAATGCAAATCAAACCCACATTGAGATACCATCTCACGCCAGTTAGAATAGCTATCACTAAAAAATCTGGAGACAACATATGCCGGAAAGTATGTGGAGAAATGGGAACACTTTTACACTGTTGGCGGGAGTGTAAATTAGTTCAACCATTATGGAAGACAGTGTGTCGATTCTTCAACGATCTAGAAACAGAAATTCCATTTGACCCAGCAATCCCGTTACTGAGTATATACCCAAAGGATTATAAATCGTTGTATTATAAAGATACATGCACACCACATATGTTCATTGTGGCACTGTTTACAATAGCAAAGACCTGGAACCAACCCAAATGCCCACCAATGATGGACTGAACAAAGAAAATGTGGCACATATACACCATGGAATACTGTGCAGCCATATAAAATGATGAGTTTGTGTCCTTTGTAGGGATGTGGATGCATCTGGAAACCATCATTCTCAGCAAACTAACACAAGAACAGAAAATCAAACACCACATGTTCTCACACATAGACAAGTGTTGAACAATGAGGACACGTGGACACAGGGGAGCATCACACACTGGGGTCCGTTGGGGGGTGGGTTAGGGGAGGAATAGTGGGAGGGAGGGTGGGGAGGGGTAACATGGGGAGAAATGTCAGGTATAGGTGATGGGGGGATGCAGGCAGCAAACCACCATGCCATGAATGTACCTACGCAACAATCTGGCATGATCTCCACATGTACCACAGAATCTAAAGTACAAAAAAAAAAAAAAAGAAGAAGAAGAAGTGTACTTCTTTCTTCTGGTATGAATAGCAGTAGAGCTGGGATGCATTAGAGCCTATCCAGCACAAATTTTTCACTTTAAGAGGAAATGGAGGTAGTTGAAAGTTAAATGTTGCATCAAAGATAATATAGCTAGTATCCAGCACACAAAGCCTTCTGCACTGATCCTTAGATCTACTTAGAAGCCACAAATGCAATAGCCTTTTACTAGTGTTACAAAACATAGCAAGAAGACTCCACTCTCCCTGACGCCCAGCAATTCCAGGCTAGATCTGGACATAGCTAATTAAAAAGGACATAAAGGATGTAAAGTCATCCTGGAGCTGGAGATCTAGCCTGGAATTGCTGGGGGTCAGGGAGAGTGGAGTTGTGCAAGTGTGCACATTGTCTAACACATACTTGAAATTATATTTATCCTCAGGACATCTGATTTGACTCCAATATTTTTATTGGTTTTAGTTAGCTATGTCCTTTATAAATCCTTACCTCTACTTTTCTCTTTTGCATATGTCAGGCTAATGCCAAGTATAAGTTACCCAGAGAGGAAGAAAATACTTTTTGTTTCACCTGATATTTGTGGCCACTAATAGCAGCATTAAAAATTAAAGTACAACAAAATATGTAAGATTACAGAATCCTAGGAAAATAAAATACGAATGTGAAAACAGATCTAAGAAGATATTTTATCTCTAGTAGAGAGCTTCCAATCTCTTATCGTGCTTTTTTATGTCATTCGATTTGTCCTACAGGCTAAAAGAGCTTCATTCTGATGATGGCCCCAAATACTTTTTTCTTCCAATGTTGTCAACTTGCAAAGTTTAGCAAGTTGTCCTACATCATTCTAAATGTCTGCTAATGACGTCTTAATGCTCATTGGTACACATTATACTATCTGTAAAATTTAATACAACCATGTTATTTTCAACAGTACTTGTATTTTCTTCCTATTCTGGCATCACATGAAGCCAACCAGGCAAAGGAAGCTTTCTTAAATCAACAATGAGGTGATTTTGCTCAGTCTGAGTGAGAGATTCTTTGCTAAAAAACAAACAACAGCAACAACAACAACAAAAAACATTTTATCTAGGTGGGCTGTTTAATTCAACTTTGTTAAGACACTCAAGGATTGAGAATGGTAAAGCATGTTATGGGGTGCAGGATACACAAAGTTTACTACATATTTTATTTAAACAATTATTTAGGTGTAAATAAGAAAATACAACTTGCAATGGGTTTGTGGGATATTGTTTAGAATTTGCTCTAAGGAATTTGGGACGACTATAACCAGAGCCTTGGTTCCAGTCTAGCCTCGAGTCCCTTCCTTGTGTCTATCCAAGTTCACAATTTGCGTCTGTGTATTTGGTGCAGCATCAGTCACAGATGGGGATAAATTGGGATTCAGTGATCACATTCTGAATATGGGCCCTTGTTATACACAAAAACGTGTCTAAATTTGTTATTGCTTACATAGTAAATGAATTGGATTAGGAGGTCATTATTAACAGGACTAACATCTACGGGCCTGTCTGGCAGACAGGATGCAGAGAGACAACAGAGAGCCTCAAGGAAACAACAAACAAAAATCTAAATGAAACAAAAACATCTGGCCATAAAGATGGAGAAGATGAAGTTTTTCGAAGCAGACTTGTAAATTAGAGCGAGCAGTGGGCCTAGGAGTAGTGGGAGCCCCACCCACTCCCCGTAACAGTCCTTCCTACCATCCCCATCCAGCATTCTCCCCTACCCTGACAGGGAAAGGACTGCAGTTACGGGCCTAGTCCTACTATGGGATTTCTCCTTGGAGCATGCTGGTCATGAGAAGTGAATGGAGTTTCTCTCCATTCCCTACAAAGGGAGAAGAGCCCTGGGGGGTCGGTGAATCTGAAGGATCACCAGCAGCAGTTGGGGGAGACGGTGGAAAAGGGCACGGCAAGCAGCAGCAGAAACTTAGAGCCAGCCTGACCCTTACCCCAATGCACACACACCAATCACCTGGGGAGCTTTCTCCTGGGCTTCCTCCTAATTCAAGGTGTAAGGCCCATATGTTAAAATATTATGTATTGCTCCAATTTTGTCTCACTACTTAGAAATGCCTGAGACATCCTGCACGGGGCCAACCTCCTCTCTCATCTGTGCTCTCGGTCCCTCTGCTCTCTCCTTCTGGTTGGTGCTGTCTGAACAGCTAACTTCATTTTCTGACTACCCTGAAGTGAGTTCCTAGTTGGAATCCAGGTGGAAAAAATTTAACTTACAGCCAAAACTTAGACTCCTTAAGGTTTTGCACATACAAGTGATGCGAGGATGAATGAAAAGAAAACCATTCATCTGGTAACTAATGGTTATTTTTATAAGAGATAAACAGCAATGACTATTTTTGTTAGAAGCTGTACTTGATTAGTTCTTACTAAATTTAAATGTGGAAAGTATTAGCTCATCCAATATAGTAAATCTCATGTGGACAATAAGTAGTTCAGAAACAGATTGATCACACTGAAATAATTAGTAACCTAATTCTTACAAAATTATTAACTGTTAATATTCTCTTTTAAAAATTCATAGCCAGGCACGGTGGCTCATGCCTGTAATCCCAGCACTTTGGGAGACCGAGTGGGTAGATCACTTGAGGTCAGGAGTTTGAGACCAGCCTGGCTAACATGGGAAAATCCAATCTCCACTAAAATTACAAAAATCAGCCATGCGTGGTGGCACACACCTGTAATCCCAGCTACTTGGGAGGCTGGGGCATAAAAATTGCTTGAACCAAGGATATAGAGGTTGCAGTGAGCAGAGATCATGCCACTGCACTCCAGCCTGGGCAACAAAGCAAGACCCTGTCTCCAAAAAAAATAAATTAACTAAACTCTTTCATAACCATTTTATACTTAATTCTCATAGCAATACCATTATGCAAATATTTCTATTATTACCCATATTTTGTACCTCAGGAAACTATGTGTTCTGTGAAAGTATAGATCTTGGAAAACTTTTTCTAAAGCTAGACTGGGTGCCTGGGCTTAGAGCATTCAGCAAGTAGTTGATAGAACCAGTAGCTGAATCAAGGACTTGAAAGTTTATTATTAAGTTTAAATATTAGAAAATTTATCAGCTATAAATATTGTGAAGAATAATTAGTAATAAGCTTGACATTTTAATAAATGCCAAACCTCTTTGTATTTCAACTTCCACTTTTATCAGCTGAATAAAATATTTTTTGATACCCTAGAGAGAAAATTAATGAATATTTCTATGTTAACCATAAAAATAATAACATTCTGCAAAGTAAGGTTTAGAATGGCATTTTATCAGAAAGTAAATTGAGCCAATTAATGTGAGAGGACTTTTATTTATTCTTTAAGTATTTTTTTTATGTAGGAAAGAATTCAATTAGCTTAAACTCTTATTTACAAAAGTAGAACATTGCCTGGTAGATTCAGACCAGAGTTTATTTCTTAAGAAAATATGTCTGTATAAGGGTTGGAATATCTGATTAACAATTCATAAACCTTTTGCAGAAATCTCTATCACTTAAACATAGGAATACATGTGTTATTCCTTAGGACTTAATAGTTACATTAAATGAAATACATTTGTCTGTTTTTCCTTTTTTTTTTTTAATCTCTGGGTTCTAGAGAGACAATAAGGCACAACTATTTCACATTGACCTAGACTGGCTATGCCTCTGGACTTCCTAACAGGCTGTCCTATGATTGATTAAACATTCTCAGCCATTCTCAGGAAAGGATTTTTCTGCTCATCCATAACCAAGCATTCAGAAGACGCTGACATGCCAGGGTCCTCACACTTAGATTCCATATCTGTGTTGCTGATGTGGTCCCAAAAAGTTACTAATAACAAAAATTTATGGATCTAACTATTTGTTATCTTTGGCCACAGTGCTGTTCTCTACCCAAATCTGTCACTGTCAGGATCTGAGAGTTTATTCAAACAATGGTTGAACAGCTAGAAAGGCAGTACTATTTGTTAGATTGCTTTATAGCTTCCGAGACTATGGATGAATAGTTTTGAAGGAATGAACCACAAGTCTCCTCCTGGCAAATCTTAAAGTCTTATATAGTTGAATGCTATTTTTATATTACCCATAAAAGTGTCATCTAAATAGCTTTTAAAAACTTTATTGGATGAAGTCGTATTTTAAGAAGTATTTGAATAATAGAGCGCTTTTCAAACTAGAAAACCAAAGAAGGACATGAAGAAAAAAATGGTTCCAAGCACAGATTTAACTTGAAAAAAGCATCTAAACCTGGAGTAGAATTATCAAGGAAGGATTGCAAATATATTTACTTAATACAAGTGGTCTTTGATGCAGATAAGGAATTTATAAATTAATAGGAATAAAAATATTAGTTAAAACACCCTACACCCTTAGTACTTTGAATAAACTGTACCCATTCCTTTTAGTTTTGTTGTGCATAGCATTGGAAAGAATGGAATGGAAGGAGACATGTGAGTTCACTTAAGCATCAGAAAATACCTGTGGTGCTTCTAAAATAGATAATTGTTTTACAGTATAAGTGACAGAAAACAAACTCCACAAATAGAAGCATGAAATCCATTTGAAATAGCTAAATCTGCCAAAATTTGTGTTACTAACTTGAAATACATTCAATCATTTTGTCAAGCACATATTCTCTTTACTTTCTTGACTTGGATATTTGAAGAAAGATGTAACCCACATGGTTTTTATTCTTTTACACTTGAAGTATTAAAATGGGGCTCAAACTAAGTATTCACATATCAAGAGACAGTTATTTCTCTTAAAATGTCTCTTTTCTTACTTAAAAAATAATTCACACTACATTATAGTCCAAAGTTGTTAATTTATACATCAACTCCGAGTCCACAATGCACATATTCTCTTAACATATCAGAAGCTGTTTTAAGTTTTACCAACAACCATCCAGCACAATTGAAAATTAAGTTCTTGCCTTGTCTGTCACTATTAATGACCACTTAAGCCATGACAAAAATCATAAACAATAATTCCTATTTAGCTCTAAATTTCAAGGCTCAGTACATTTTATTATATCTATCCTAGGAGATTTCAGATTTAGAAGTTCTTCCTTTATGCCTCTTATTCAGTTTTTATAATTTAGTTATTTTTATTAAATATAGAGGATGCTACCATATGCTCTAAAAGACAAACAAAATACAAAACAACATAAAACCAAAACATATAACTATTTATAAGTATAAATCCTCATCTAACACAATACTATCCATTGGGTTCCAGATCAGCTTGTCTTGTTCATTAAATTGATTTTCACTTGTAATGGTTTATGTCATTTCCTCCCTCAATAGCCGTCTTCATTGCCACTTTTTGGAGAAAAAAAAAAAACAAAGAGAAAAGAAGAAAGATCACATTGCAGCATTGGGAGCCGATATCACAGGCTTCCTTGCCAACAAGGTCCCCGAATGCACAGTTGGTACATTGTCTGAGATGAGGGACAAAATGCAAGAGGCTCCTGTGACCCTTATAGGGGAAGCTTCTGCTGTGGTTGGTAGGATGGTAGCTTTAACTCATCTTCCATAATACCAAATGTCACTTTGTGGGGGTAGCCTCCTGGCATTGCCACTTGTTTTTATATGCCATAGTTCAAAGGACCACACTACGAAATAACTCCAGAATGTGCCTTGTAACATTTAGTCACAATAAGGGCATTTACATTCTTCCCAAATATCCTTTCAAAAAAAAAAATCAGTAGATTTACACTCTTGAGTGAGATGCAAAATTGCAAAGGGTTCAAGATATGTTCTTGGTGCTTAGAACAGAAAACATATTCTTCTTGTACTCTGCTTAGTGAGTTCAGTTAAGGCTATTATTTTCTGAGCTATTTTATAAGCCAGGAGTCAGCCCACTGCTATCTCTCTTGACTGTATATCCAATAAGGAGAATGTGATTATACAAAACTAAATTTTCCTGAACCATTATTGAAAGTGCCATAGGAACGTCTTGTTAATAAGAATACTGCAGAAGAATAATCAGGATACTATAAATTAAATCCTGTCCCTCCAAAAGATACATTCAAGTACTAAGTCCTGGTACCTATGAATGTAACCTAATTTGGAAAGGCAGTCTTTGCAAATGTATTTAGATAAGGCTGTACTGAATTGGGGGAAGGTGCTAATCCAGTATGACTAGTGTCTTTATAAAAGGGGAAAATTTGTATGTAGACAAGGAAAGAGAGACACAGAAGAAAGAACATTATGTGAAGACAGAGGTGGAGATTGGGGTTGATGATGCCACAAGTGAAGGAACACCTGGGCTCCTAGAAGCTGGAAAAGGCAGGGAAGGATTCTCATCTAAAGGTTTTTAAAACATCACGGCCCTCCCAACAACTTGATTTTGGACTTCCAGCCTCTAGAACTGAGAGAGAACAAATCTCTATTGGTTTAAGTCACCCAGTTTGTGGTATTTTGTGGCACTCCAAGCAGGTGGAGAAATAAGTCTTTGAAGTTTGCAAAGGAGTTCTGGTGGCATATCAGTGTCCACTTCAATGGATGAATCTGTAGTCATAAACATAAATAAATCTGGATTTTAAAAGGGATTGAGCATGTTTTCTGATAAACTAAAATCTGAGTATGTTATATAGAAGATGCACAGTCAGGAATGGAGATAAGCTTACCCAACCTAAGTGCTGCAAAGAATCCTCTTCCAGAAATATCCTTCCAGGAGAGGCCATCTCTCAGTCCTACTATTTGATACACTCTTCACTGTGAGGATTGCATAATCTGTAGCACATTGAATGTGAAGTTCGTGTACAAAAGCCTGGTATTTCAATTGTTAGTGCTTTTCAGGTATGGCTTTATAAGATAAGCCCTGATGACAACCACTCACATTCAGTTCAAAGAGTTTTGTGTTTAGCCACTTGAGAATAGGGATCATTTTAGATAGATCTTGGTATTCCAATAAACTGGTACAGTAGCTGACACATAGTGAGTGCATGCCAAAAATAGTTGAGGAAGTGACAGACATTACATATGTGTAAGTGGTTGGTTCAACAGGAGGGAGATAAGCTGTAACTGAAAACTGAGTATTTAATATTAGGCTGGTAAAAAAGTAATTGTGGTTTTTGTAATTACTTTTAATTTATATTACTTTATATTTATGCAAACAACACAGCAAAGATATTCATGTGAACATCATTTAATTTTCAAAACAACAGTGTCAAATAGATATTATTGTGTTTTATGGACAGAAAATTGAGGCTCAGGTAATTTCAAATAAAATCTCCAAGATCATATAGTTAATGAATACTGTAAAAATGGTAGAGGTGACTCACATTTCAAATCTCTAAACCAAATTTGATCTGCCATCTTCTATACTCTAATTGCCTTCTGGGGACACATAAGCTGGGAGAAGATCAGACCTCATTGTAAACTGCTGAATGCCTAGAAATTATTTACTTCAACTGTTTCTATCACAGTTTGTCCACGCTAAATGGGGTACAGATTTTCTGAACCCTCCTTCCTCATTTGAACACTCTGAGAGTACATGTGTTTATGCTTAAATCATACCAGAAACTGTCGGGCAGAACAGTTCCTAAGTCCAAGGATTATACAACTTTAGTTATACAATTTAGTTGTATAATTATACAACTAAAATCTTAACCAGATACAGTCCCAAATGAATTACGTTAATTCACTCCATTATTTCTCTTTTTAAGATTACAGAAAATGTACGCCAATTTTATCTATGTTATACTGCAATATTCTAAATAGCCCCAATTAAATACCAACCATTTTGATTAAATGTTTTCTTTAAAGTCATCATTTATTGTCATCTGATACGAAAACCATTCCTACTAGATGCTGGACGCTTTAACTGCCCAGCATCTCTCTCACATGAAGTAACAGGTCCTGAACTCTGCCCCTACCAGCATGTCCTTTAAAACTATCACTATGGGAGTTAACATAAGAACAATGCAGCTGTGTCTTCTGGGCCCAAGCCTGGTGAATCCCAGTACTTTCCTAGGAATCTGGAATTTAGACCTGAGAATCAGAGAGATGGCAAGTGTCATTCAAGCTGCATCACTAAACTGCAATGTTCTAGGAAGGAGGTCCAGAATGCCTACTACCAAATTCCCTAAAGCTGGTCATTTTAATATAAAGTTAGACACAAGAGATTCTGAAAGACTAGCTAGAAATAAAACAGCCAACACTAGTTGTGAGAGCATGAGCCTGACCAGAATAAAATTTAACTACCTCATTACAAACGAAATTTCAAAAATCATTCAGACATTTCACAAGGAAGCCCATCATGTATAGTACAAACCATGCTATGGATGACAAAAAAATTAACAAGTCACACTTCACACTACTGAACTGTACACTTAAAAATGGCTAAGACAGTAAATTTCATATTATGTGTTTTTTGCAATAAAAATGTTTTCAAAACCATCCCCCCAAAAGTAATATAGGATTAATGTACTAGTTATGAATATGATATTTATCCAGTCGGAGTTTCCTCTTTCCAGTTGAGGAGGATTTCAATTTGTTTGTCTTGACAAAGAGATGAGGTTCCAAATGTGGCCCTGAATAATAATAAATGGTACTCTTGAAGAAACTGATATACACTAGCAGTGATGTGCTGCTAAGTTTAACAACCAGCTCTCAAACTATAAGAACGCTCTGATTTTGTAGCATTTGTCAGTTTCCATGATATAAGTATTCCCATATCATGGCCCATTTCAAGCTACTTATGTGGCCTCAGTCAACACAGAGTTGGGAAGTGATGCAGACAGCTGGATCTCTTGAGAGGACTTCAGCGTACCACGGGGGTCATGGCTGAACAAAACCATTCCAGATGTCTCCTGTGTCATTTCATTTACCTCAGGCTCAAAATGTACTGATGTAATGAAAGGAGCCTAATATTTATGAAGTGGCTACTGTGTGCCAGATCCATTTAAAATGATCTGATTTTAAAATGTTACGTACACCTTTGAACTGTACATTTAAAGGGTGAATTTTATGGTATGTGAATTATATCTCAATTTAAAAAAATGTTCTGTATAATTCCTAATCATAGAATTGACTGCATTTCAGAATAGATTTTTATCCTTATTAAAAAGTCCCTTTAGGTTCTCCCAGATGAAAGATTGCAGACAATGAAAAGTCATCATCTTTTTCGTCACTGGTACTGTTATTACCTGAATGCTCACCTAAATTGCATGCTGTAGCAGTTTACAGTGTTTACCTTTGGGGCACAGTGACAAGAGGGCAACTTGGAAGTTTCTCCTGGCAGCCTAATGTGGAGGTGCAGTCCCTATACTTATGCCAGCTCTTTGTCTTTCATGGAAACTGATGTTGCCATCTGTAGAAGGTTACTGGTCCTAGCAAGAATCACCACTAATTAGCTGGGTGTGGTGGTGGACACCTGTAATCCCAGCTACTTGGGAGGCTGAGGCAGGAGAATCACTTGAACCCAGGAGGCACAGGTTGCAGTGAGCCGAGATCCTGCCACTGCACTCCAGCCTGGGCAACAAGAGTGAGATTCCATCTCAAAAAAAAAGTCACAGTAGATAACTGTTCCAGTTATAAAAGTATCAGTGATGTTGTACAATATGAGAGCTTCAGTTTTTATCCATAGGACAATCGAAATATATTTAACAATTATTTTAGAAAATTATATTCTCATTATTAAAATAATGATGCAAGTTACGATACTAAAATCATAAAATTCTGGAGAATGCCTACAAATTTCTTCTGACATATTTGTTTTACAGATGAAAAGAGAATAATCTAATAATGTCTCTTTTCTCTTCAAAAGAGAACCAGTACTAGCAACTAGAGAACTCATTAGTTACTCAAACCCTGGTTCCAGCTTCTTCACCATCCTGTCATGTGGCATTGAAATTCATCATGTTTGTGTTTTTCTAAATTCCTACCTTAATTTCCCATTCCAGAAACAGCAGACTTCTTCAATGAAATCTTCTCTGTTTTGCACATTTTCAGTATAGCAGTTCCCCCTTATCCACTGTTTTGCTTTCCAGTTTTCAGCTACCCAGGACACCATCTGAAAATGGGTGAGTAAAATACAATAAAAAATTTTTTGAGAGAAAGCGGGAGACCACATTCATGTAACTTTTATTACAATATATTGTTATTACTGCTCTATTATTGCTGTTAATTTCTTACTGTGCCTGACTCATAAATTAAACTTTATCATAGGTATGTATGTATAGGGGAAAGCATATGTACTATGTTTTCCCCTATACATATATACCTATGGTACTATTCAAAGTTTCAGGCACCTACTGGGGGTCTGGGAACAAATTGTCCTCAGATATTTACATCATTAAGAAACAATGCTTGCAACCTACTAGGTTATCAAGAGTTAATGCAAATCTGTCAATTTGATATGGTTTGCCACCCAAATCTCATCTAAAATTGTAATCCGTACATGTCAGGGGAGGGACTAGATGGGGGTGACTGGCTCTTGGAGGCAGTTTCCCCCATGCTGTTCTCATAATGAGTGAGTTCTCAGGAGAGCTGATTTTTAAATCGTTCATGCTCACATTCCCTCTTGCCACCTTGTGAAGAAAGTACCTGCTTCCCCTTTGCCTTCTGCCACGATTGTAAGTTTTCTGAGGCCTCCCAGCCATGCTTCCTGGTAAGTCTGCAAAACTGTGAGTCAATTAAACTCTCTTTCCTTTGTAATGACCCAATCTCAGGTAGTATTCTTTAAAGCAGTGTGAGAACAGACTAATACGCAACTGTCAATTTGGCATTTCTAATAGTGAAACTTACAATTTACGTTGAATCTAGCGTTCCCAGTAAAAATGCAAAAATTATCAGGCATGGTGGCAATGTGCCTGTAATCCCAGCTATTCAGGAGGCTGAGGCAGGAGAATCGCTTGAACCCAGGAGGCGAAGGTTGCAGTGAGCCAAGATCACACCACTAAACTCCAGCCTGGGTGACAGAGTGAGACTCCATCTCAGAAAAAAAAAAGGAATTGGCAATAAGGTGTAAAAGTCAACAGTTTCACGTGCTAGTCAGCAAAAGGAAAACTTGAGATTCCAATCATATCATCACTAATATAGCTAGTAATAGTAGCTAAACTTTATGGAGCACTACATTTCATACCTTAAATGATTAATTGTCATAATTTTAAAAGTAGGATCTCTTATTAATCCCATTTTTCACCCAAGGAAATTGGGAAAAGAAGTAGCTTGCCTGCTACTAAGTGTTGCAGCCCAGCCTTGAGCCCAGGTAGTCATCTCTACAGCCTGAGGCACTTAATATGAGGTCTACTGAGCCCCTCCCTAAACTTTTACAGCTGCAAGAAATGCTCACTTTCTCCTGCAAACAGATGAAGTAGTGGGGGCTAAGGAGGAGTGATGCAGATGCAAGAGAACAGAGACTCCCACATTCTTTCTTTCTCTCCCTCATTCTCTCTCTTCTAAGGATGGAATTAATGTCCCTCAGCCCCTACGGTCCACAAACTCCTTAAAAGCATAACTATCGGACTTTAAGGTATTCAGCATTGTATCTCAAGCACCTAGTATAATACCAAGCACATAATAGACATTTGATGTTTATAAAATGAAAGAATCCTTTCAGGTTTTGAGTGTTTAATGAACAGAACATGAAAACTTCACCACAATATCTGACATGTACTTGGTGCTTAATAAATATTACTGTTATTCTACTGTTACTATATACTATTATTATTTGTCTACAGAATAATATTCAGCAGAGTAAAGGTTCTATTTCATTGCTCTACTGTTTATTTTACTGATCTCCTGTTACCCGATCTTTAAATGGGTCCCATTTTATTCACAGAACAGAGTCAACATGAGTGTGAGGATGGTTATTATTCTTCTCAACACACATGTAATATTCACTACTTTTCAAAGAATTTTTAGAAGTGAAATTGGTGGGTCAAAGTGTATGCAAAATTCTAAGGCTTTGATTCTTCTAAAAAGAACCACATCTTTTAAATCTCTGATAAAAGTTAATCCATCATGACTCAAAATAGAGTTGCCAATTTATTATCCCGCAATAAAACGATTCTATAGAAGATAAAATCTATTTGCACAAGGAGTTTCTTTCAACCCATTTCAATTGTGAACAAATACAAAACTACTGAAATACCCAGCAATAAGGTAGTGTTTAAGTTACTGCACACCAGCATAATGGAATATTATGCAGCCATTAAAATAAGTCTAATGACAATACAGCAACATGGAAAAGACAGAAACATGGGGAAATGTTTGATGCTAATATTAAGTGAATAACGGGAACAAACAAACACTGAAAGAAAATTTTCAAAACTAAAAACAGTAATGGCAAGTCATCTTCTTTTCCAAAAGCAATTGAGAGAAGTGACCTCATTCTAATAAGCCTTTTGTTTATGTCAGAGAGGAGTGGGCAACATAAACTGGATCATTCTGTGAAACCAAAACTTTTAAGTTTCAGTATTTTTATACCTGCCATTAACGTGTACTATGTGGTTAGTTGGCAGTAAGTATTTTAAAGTAATCAATTTAAAATGCTAAAAATTGAGTTTTCAACAAATTAGTGAAACTGAATTATAAATTCATTCTTCTCATACCTATTGCAATCAGCCTTTTGTGTTCACACAGCACTTTGTATTAACATAGCAGTTAGAAGGCATGGATGGTATTTATAGGGTAGGCTATTAAAATATTGCATTAAAGCAATAAGAGTATCCTTGTTCTAATCATATTTCTAGGAAGCTTGTTACAGCCCACTTGAGTTCTCTGTACCATCTCTGGTGGGGACAGCATAGAGATATAAGTCCCCTTCCTTTTTATGTCAGCTTGATTATCAATGGCTCAATCTTAATTAAGTCCAGGCAAGAGGTTTTTCAGCACGGTATCAAAAAGAGGCACCTAAATTCTGAGCACGGAGCCATTTTCAAAGTTGGAAATTCTTGGCAATTACCTAATGACTTCGAGTCTTCATGTCCTCAGCTACCTATGAAAATAACACCACCTACATTACATAGAGGCTGTGTGGGTTAAATGAGGGAACAAGGCAATGAACCTGCCAAACAGAAGTCACTCCCATTCTCATGCCCTCTCCTTTCTATGCTGAAAGTCTATAGCAAATGCTCCTTAGTGGCTCTTGCCACTTTCAGATCAAGGACTCTGGGAATTCGAAGGAATCTAAGGACCCACTATATAGAAAAAAGCAGACCCATTCACACAAAATGCAGCACATGATATCAAGGGTTACACAAATCTCAGGGAGGATGTTCCATGGACTGCCTAGGCTTTCACAGACCAATGGTTAGGAAATCCTAGGTCAGTACAAATTCCCCTATGAGAAACAGTGAAAGTAAGTGTGGAAAATCACATGAACAAAGAGTGGGAGGTGAAGAATTGAAGGAAAAAACATAAGTAAGAGAATAAAAATGAAAAAATGGAAAAAAGGAAAGATGTGGACACTTGGTTTGAGGAGGGAGAATATGTAAGAAATATGCACGCATTCGTAGAGACTGTCCCTATTGTGGACTTACGAACATTTGCCAACAAAATGTACCCTAACCCTAAATATAATCAAATTCTAAAAGCCAAATTGACCTTCCAGATGTTGGGGATGAATAATTAAAGTCAGTCCTTCCCCAGCCCCACATTCAGTGCATTATAATGATGAGGGTTTGCTTTTGTGCTTGGCTTCACTGCTTTAGAATTACAGAACCATTTCTGGAGGCTTCTTTGAACCACATTCACAAACAGATTAGCTTAATTATTTACTGCTTTCCCAACTCCGATGAAATGGTTCTGTTAAGGAAAAGAAGTTACTCCCAGAAAAGACAAGGCAATATCGAAGCTAAGTGAGGGCTCTCTGCTGGGTCTTCTGCTGCCCTCTTCATCGCCGTTTCAGCCCAGATCCAAAGGCAGATTTCCGGCATATCTGCTGTTTTCCTGCTCTTCTCCCTTCTCTATTGTTGGCCTTCCCAAATAAAGGAAGAGGGCCTAGTTTACCATGTACCCTCAGGGCTGGAGTCAGCAGACACAAGTATACTGGCAGGTGTCCCCTGGTTCTCACACGGCCTTGTTTCCTGTCTCTGAGCATAAGTAGAATTCTCTACCAAGGAACTCACCAGAATGGGATTTTGCCAGGGTTTCTACTTCAACCCAGTGGTTCTCCACCAGAGACCATTTTGCCTCCAGGGGTCATTTGCAATAATTGGAAACATTTCTGATTGTCATAACCAGTGAGGAAAGGGAAGATGGCTACTAGAATCTGGTAAGGAGGGGCCAGAGATGCTGGTAAACAATGCACAAGACAGCACCTCCCACCCCCGCCCCGACCACCACCACAGTAATGTATAAGCCCCACATGTCAATACACTAAGGTTGAGAAACCCTAACTCCAAAGTTAGCATACAGACATTTAAGAGAGATGTTTCCATCCGTAATTCTCTTGCCTCAATTCACACCACCACAATATTTGTCTATGTGTCTTTCTCCTTAACTACACATGCAACTCTCTTATGGACCTAGAAACTCTGTTTAAGTGGATTCTCCAGAAGGACTAAAGGAAACAATGTAGAATGCTCCCCTATCCTGATAAGTCTGGTGCCTAGGAAGAAAGATGGCTGAAATAAACTCCAGGAAGGAATTCTCTGTGCCACTTATGAACCAATTGAGTTTGAAAAGATACTTAATCTCTTTGAGCCTGAACACAATAGTAAATAAGACAATAGATCTTACAAGGGTATTGGGATTAAACAATATGTATCTGTGTCTGATCCAGTGCTTGTTGACGTAGGTCCTCAGTGAATGCTATTAATACTTAATATTAAGGGACCCCAAACTGTATTGTGCATCATAATTAACCTGGGGGTATTGTTAGAATTCACATTCCCAGGCCCCATCCCCAGAGGTTCTGATTTTCAATGCCAGGAATGTTTGTCTAGCATCTGCATTTTTATGGAAGACAGCAGGTGATTCTGATCTACATGATCCATGAATCACATGTGAGAAACGCCGCTGCCCAGGGATTGGCGCTGAACTTCCTCAAATATTCTGAAGCCAACACAGTGGTTCCTTATGCCTCCAGAAAGGTGGCAACACTGGGATATTCTTTCTTGCTTCCCTTTTCTGGAGAATCTAAGTTTCGGGATAATTCTTATGATGAGCCTCATTCTTCCCAATATGATGTCCTCCTTTCTCTTTGTTAGCTATGAACTCATGGGTTTTTGTTGTTGTTGCTGTTGTTCTGAGATGGAGTTTTGCTCTCGTTGCCCAGGCTGGAGCGCAATGGTGCAATCTCGGCTCACCACAACCTCCACCTCCCAGGTTCAAGCAATTCTCCTGCCTCAGCCTCCATTTAGCTGGGATTACAGGCATGTGCCACCACGCCCTGCTAATTTTGTATTTTTAGTAGACAGGGTTTCTCCATGTTGGTCAGGCTGGTCTCGAATTCCCAACCTCAGGTGATCCGCCCACCTCAGCCTCCCAAAGTGCTGGGATTACAGGCATGAGTCACCACACCCGGCTGACTCATGGATGTTTTTTATCACTTATTCTGGAAAGAAAATTTGACCAAATGAGCCAGCAGATAACAACCTGGGAGAGAGGAACTAGTATGTGTTGACTTACCCTTAGGGAGTATTATGGAGTCAAAAAAAAAAAAATCTGGCATTAGCGTCAAACAGACTGGAGTTTCTGAGCCCTGCCCTTTGTTTACCCTCTGAGCCTCAGCATTCTTGGGTGTAAAATGGGAATGCAAACACCTGTTTCCTCCACTAGCAGGTGCTTTTAATTAACTGCTCCGCATGGGTTGATCATTCTGGAATTAGTTCCTCTTGTATGTGGCCAACAATACAAGCTACATATCCATTTTTCATTTCTGGTTCCAGAATTCCAGTATTTACTGAGGGGAGGGAGACAGCAATGTACCTAGTTTAAAAAACAACATCCTTCATTCTTATTTGCCCCTAGGAATGTCCATATAACATAATTCTGACCAATAAGACCCAAGATGAATTCAGCTGAGGGTTTCTAGGAAAGTATTATATTCTGTCTCCTTCTTGGACTTTCTCCTTTTCTTCCTCCCCTTATAATTCCCCTTTCTACTACTGGAACGTGTGAAGCTAGGGGTGGCATGGCCAAGTTGCATCTGTGATGACCAAAGTCAACGCTAAGGATGATGGAATAAGAAGACTGAGTCCTTGGTGCGGTCCCGAAAGCAGCTGTACCAGCCTTGGACTGTCCACCCCTAGACTAGATGCCACTTGACAAAAATAAGCCCCTATTTGTTTAAGCCACTGTTATTAGGGGTTTGGGCTACATACAACAAAACATAATCTCTAACCAAACTACTGCCCCTGGAACAGAAGTGTTTCATCCCAGCCAGAAGATCACTGGCACTGGCAAAGTCCAGCCTTTCTAGGTTAAGCCTCTTGCTTTTGTAGTTCTCCTCTTCGCTTGGACTTTTCTAACTTGGATCTGCCCCCAGAATATTCTGCTGCAAACTGGGGTTTATTGGGTGGTTTTTCGACCTACTGTTTGCCCTAAAAATATTTGCTCTATTTTTCTTTCTGGACTCATTTACCTTCCTGGTTCTGATGTCATTCTTCTGCCAGAATGAAATGAGTGTGTCCTTCGTAAGGAAGATCTTCTGGTCTTCAGAGCTGAGCTTAGGGCATGGAGTAAGTTGCAAAGGAGGAAAAATTAAGGGGGCACTCACTCGCAGGTAATGCGAGTAAAGGGTTGGTATATTAAGATGAGTAAGTACCTTCTTAAATTGTCTCACAAGCCTAATCCTATTTGCCCTAGAATGACTGTCCTTCCCCCTTACACTTGTCCAGCCTTGTCCCCAATACCTCCTTCAAGTTCAGTGCCTTTCCAACTGTAGTTTATGATGACTATCTTTCGGTGAAATCCCTATAATGGATAGTGTTTATTTAATGTTATACAACAGAATTGAAAATATCAGAAAGCATCCCACATAGCATAAATATCATTACTTTCGTTTCAGCTATACAGATAAGTATGAGGTATATATATGTGCATTACCGAGTAATAGTCTAAATAGTAGTCCAATAATTTTTAAATTCTTTGTTCCTGGCCTATCCCTGCCTCACCCGATCCAGGTGTCTTACCTTCTACTCACCATGCAAGCTATCTACTAAATCTCACCTGAAAACTTAGCTTACATAAGCTTATATAACATTTAGCATATTTTAGCCACCGTGAGCTTATGTACGTGCTTCTATGTAAGGTCCCCGGCCCCGCAAAGTCTAACGCCCTTTAAAATGATGTATTCCTTCATAAAGGTGTGGACCAATGTATCAGGAGTACTTAACAGCTTATCTTAATTGTTTATATTATAAAAGATTGTTCACCTTCTTAGGACAATTAATATTCCCACATCTATTTTTTTTGAAGAAGTGAACTTGATAATTTTGGAGTACTGCTATCACAGCCTAAGCCTGTAAGTTTGTATTAGGAGCTTTTGGGATGATAAATCTAGATTTTCAAAATTTTCTCTCTGAAAGAGCAGCACCTCAAATCTTCTAACACTTGAGGTTTCTCAGCTCACCTAGAAAACATAAAAAGTATGTAAAATTCTTACAAGGACTCAAAGTAATGGGAACCTTGATTTCTATTGTTTGGTTTGGCACTAAAATCTTTGCAAGGGCTTATTAGAGTTTATGTTTTCTATTCCACTTGAGAAGCTAAGCATCACACAAAGCCAATAAAAAACCTAGGTGACAACTACTGTAATTCTATATCAAGTATGAAATGAATGAAATGTATTATCTCCAGGATAAAGATCTTAAGACTACAACCAAGATAAATTTAAAAAAAAAAAGTGTATGCAATTGAAAACACAACAAATGTATCAGAGTTACCCAAACAGCGGATGGAAGGTAAAATACATCATTGCAAAATGTGGCCTAATTGAGCTAATTTATCACTCTTCCACCTCGGCATATCAAAGGCAATTATATCCAGGTAAGTACCAAGGACAAAAAGATGCAAAATAGAACGTTTTTAAAATTTGAATTTCTGATGCTGAAAGCCCTTTGAAGTGTTGTCCAGTTTCTAAGTAACAATTGCTTGCTGTACCTGGCACATTTTAGGCTCTCACTGAATGTGTGTAGAGGCAATAAATAAATGTTTGACCAAGAATATGTAAATTCAGTTACATTTTTCTTTTATTTTTTAAATTTTAGATACAAGGTCTCGCTATGTTTCCCAGGCCGGTCTTGAGTTCCTGGCCTCAAGCAATCCTCCCGTGTCAGCCTTTCAAACTGCTGGGATTATAGGGGTGAGTCACCACACCTGGCCAAGAGGCATTTTTAATCCTTCATATAGCAAGCTACCTACAAACTTTCTGGATTAAAAAAAAAAAAAAACTAAAAGTAGTCATAAAAGTATCTTTTCCATTCATTTGCAGTAATATTGGAATTCAGGAGAGTCAGGTTCATGTATTTTCTACTCATTTATTATTCCATTAAAATGCTATTGGTAACTGCTCTGTAGAAAGTCATCGCATTTGAAGACATTTGTAAAACAAGTCTTTTATCTTTCAGTCAAGAATTTGCTTTGCCAAGAATAAAACTCTTAAACACAAACATACTACAAATGGACTTTTCTTTAATTATGTTCCAAATGTGATTTCTTTGCTTATGTTATTTCTATGTTCTGCATTTGGATGTAACTTGTATTTTAAAGGAGTAAGACAGGAATAATTTTTTCTTCCTTACCCTATTCATTGTTTCCCTTCTTTGTTCTCATGTTACAGGATTTGAAAACATGGATGATACAAAAATTATTATCATAGTGTTCAGCTGCCTGGTATGCCTACAACCTCCAAATTTAATTCAACATTTATCCAGCATGTACTAATTGCTCTGCATATTAATTGGAAACCTATGGTATTCTAGATGTTTCACAATATAAATTTATTAGATGCCTCCTATTGACTAAGGTTCAGAGCTGAATTACATACTGTTCCTACCCATACAAAGGTCACACTAATTAATCTACCATCACATATAACATGAAACAAAGTGATTAAATATTTTACTGCTGTTTCCCAGCTTCCAATTGAATATTTAGATAGTTCATCTTGAGAAGCTTGTTCCATTTGTCCCCAAGCTGGATGGTTGGCACTGTGTCCAAAATGTTTTTGGGCTAAGATCATGCAAGCCCTAACAAGAACTGAGTTCTCCAGAATCAACAACATGAAACGGCAAGTAATTCTGTGCTTACTTTTAGTGTGAGAAACCTCAAATGTCATTTGTCTAGTTCTCTGGGTTTCTGTCTGCCTCTTGTAAATAAAGGGGTTGGCAAGGTGATACTGACTACTCCTCCAGTTCTCATTCTATAGTTCTACTTAAACAGCTCATTTGATCACTGGACATTTCTATGTAAGAATCTATGAAACCAGCTTGCTGGAACCAACCTCTGAAAAAGTCCCTGTCCTACAAAAGATTGCCATGTCCACCCACAGACAATAGGAATTCTTTTCTGGTCATAAAAGAATATATTCTTCTTGTTTTCAGCAGTGCACATCGTTGCTGGTGACACTGAGGCTATAAAGGTTTCCGAAGATACCCAGTGAAGTGTGACAATTTGTGCAAGGACTATGCTAAAGCCTTAAGTTTTACATGCATATAGGGCTGTTTCCATGCCTATCTGATACACATGCATGTCTATATGTATTTATGCCTATATGTGCATAACATATAAGTTATGTATGCATAAGCACCAGGACTGTGTTAAATGCTCTATGCTCATTTTCACACATAATTCACAAAATAAACCCCAAAGTATTTGGTTTTGCAATGAAAAAAAGCTGAGGTTGGTCTATAGATGAAACATAATTTGCCTAAAGTTAACAGTGAGAAAGTGACAGAGCTCGAAATTAAAGTCCAGTTTATCCAGCTCTGAAGGAAGGACACTAAAAATTTATATTCATATAAATGTAAGGATGTCACATGACTTATAAGTTGTTAGAAACTGGACTGCTAAAAGATTGAGAATTGTTTCAGTAAGAAATAAGCAAATCCTGTAGGCATTAATTTGTCCCTGAAATGTTACATTGAAACTCTACCATCCTTATGCTCATAAAGAAGCCATCTATAGTAAGGCAAGACTAACCAGAACTAGAATACAACCATTAAGAAACTACATATAAATATTGCTGACCCTCCCCCTTACTAGCAAGGATGTCATAACATAACCACCACAATGTAATAGAAAATTAACATCTAGAAAAGCATTAGCAACACCTTCAGTTATGAGGGGTTGCCTCACTTTTGTACTTTCTTTAGTAAAATTTATAGCAATTCACATTCCACATGTTCTAACACCAATATACAAAATAATGGCAAAATCCAGGTTTGTGAAACAGCATATATACATTGCTTTTTTTGTTATTTCCAGTATTCTTCCATAACAAAAATGAGTAAATTACTTTGGATAATGGTGTCCTGTTAACTTCACACAGTTGCTGTCCCTAAAGTATCTTGAGAGATGCAAACAATGCTATTAAATTAACAAGGAGCAGGTTTGCATTTTGCTAGGTAATATCTTCGTGCGAACATAGGATTTCCACCCTACCCTACTACAGGAAATATGCCTTTTTATTCTGGGGGCCAAAGAATTTGATGTATGTTTAATGTTAGCCTAGGAAACATAAAATACAGTGCATACAATATCTAATGTGCTTAGTTTTCTAAGCATTTGTATGGGTTATTCATAGAGATTTACCTGGAGATAAACACTGCATTAGAACATATGAAAACTTTAAGTTAAATGCTTTACTTTCCAAGTTTCTAAACTGGTTTCCAAAGGACTTTGCCATTCAGGATGAAATATTTAAAACATATACATAAGCTTTTTAATATGAACTAGAATCAGAAGAGTGGTAGGATATTTGTTTCTATAATTAAAAGATTGTGGTTTCTACTGATATGGACAGGAGAGAGGGAAATACTCAGTAGAAGAAGTCAGTTCCCCAGCAAAGGCCCCACTCTCCAGCCTGGAAACCCACAGTCCTAAATGAGAACAGGCATTCTTGTTTTCACACCCAAAAAAGTTGCCTTCTTGACTGCCACACCCTTGGTCTTGTACCCATATAAACCCCTAACCCCAGGTTCCACAGGCAGATGAGCAGAGGAATGACAGAACAGCAGAGCAGAGAAGGAGAGAAGAGAAGGAACATATGAAAACCGAGAGGAGTTTGGCTGGGGACAATCAGAGAGGACATTGGCCACTGGACAACTAAACTCCAGGGAAAGATCATCTTCCCACTCTATCCCCCTTCCAGCTCCTCATCCATCCCACTGAGAGCCACCTCCACCACTCAGTAAAACCCTTGCATTCATCCTTCAAATCTGTGTGTGACCTGATTCTTCCTGGACACTGGACAAGGACCTGGGTACCAAGGGGATCCACTAAGTTAACACTTAAGCTTTCCGTGGACTGCAGAGCTAAGACTGTACATTGGAGTCCCTTGGAGAGCTTTAGAAACTAATGATGGCTTGGCCCTAGCACCAGATATTCTAATAGAGGTGTTCTGAGGTTCAGTCTAGGCATCAGGATTTTTAAATGCTCCACAGTTGATTCTAACAAACTAAAGCTGAATTGTTGTTTCTGAGGCACAAGACTAAGTAGCACTTCTCAAATTCTCTTTAGTAGGTCTGAGTGGGGTCTAAGGTTCTGCAGTTCTAACAAGCTCCCAAGTGATATTGATGTGGTCTGGAAACAAAGCTTTGATGAACAGGGCTCTAGATCATCGGCCACAAATTGAGGTTCCTGAAGCAGCATCAATGTCACAGGGGAGCTTGTTTAGAAACATAAATGATCAGGCCCAACCCCAGACATATTCAATCAGACACGAGGTGGGGCAGGTGGGAGAGTTGCCAACTGCACTTCAACAAACCCTCCAGGTGATTTTGGTACCAGTTTAAGTTTGGAATCACTGGGCAGAGTGGTATTATTCAATGTGTGGTTACCTGACCAGCAGCAGTAGCATTTCCAAGGAGTTTATAAGGTTAAATCAGGATTTCAGGCCCCACCCCAAACTTACTAAATCAGAAACTGCATTTTAATGACATCCCAGGTGGTTTCTCTGCATATTAAAGTGTGAGAACCTCTAGAGTCTTGGCAAATTTCCTCCTCAAAACCCTTGCCCAGAATTACTGATAAAACATTCATTTGGGGGAAAAAAAAAAAAGCCTAACAACAATGTTGATTATAATACTGGTAGGTTTCTTTTTAATTACAAAAACCCCCACATTTTTATAGTGAAGAGTCTTAAAATATGGAAAAGCCTGGTCAAACAAATGGAAATCACATGTAATCCCACCGTGTTGCTGAAACTGATAATTTTATTCTTCCATCCAAAGAACTGTTTCTAAAGAGAGAATAAAAACAAGTTATTGAAAGAGACAATATTATACTGCTTAACCAGACATTTGGCAATGTTTTAACTGAAACTTTCACCTATCAATGTAACCTCCCAATGGGTTCACCTAACCCACTGCCTAGACAGACCTGATTTATCAAGACAGGGGAATTGCAATGGAGAAAGAGTAATTCACACAGTGCCAGCTGTGCAGGAGACCAGAGTTTTATTATTACTCAAATCAGCCTCCTATAGTTAAAGATAATTTTGCGGATAGGGGCTTGGGAAGTGAGGAGTACTGATTGGTCAGGTTGGAGATGGAATCGTAGGGGGTCCAAGTGAGTTTTTCTTGCTGTTTTCTATTCCTGGGTGGGATGGCAGAACTGGTTGAGCCAGATTACTGGTCTGGGTGGTGTCAGCTGATCCATGGAGTGAAGGGTCTATAAAATATGTCACACACTGACCTTAGGTTTTATAGTACTACGGATGTTATCCCCAAGAGCAATTTGGGGACATTCAGACTCTTATAGCCAGAGGCTTCATGACTCCTAAACTATAATTTCTAATCTTGTAGCTAATTTGTTAGTTCTGCAAAGATAGACTGGTCTCCAGGCAAGATTGGGGGCCTTTTCAGGAAAGGACTATTATCAATTTTGTTTCAAAGTCAAACTATGATTTGAATTCCTTCCCAAAGTTAGTTCAGCCTACACCCAGGAATGAACAAGGACAGCTCAAAGGTTAAAAGCAAGAGGGAGGCAGTTAAGTCTGTCTTCTTTCACTGTCATAATTTCCTCAGTTATAATTTTGCAAAAGTGGCTTCATCTTTAGCCCAATGTGACAAAAATATGAGTCTCTTATTTAGAATAATGTTGGTTACTGAAGGAGATAACATCACATCCGGTTCCTATGTCATCTTGGGAATAAGAAACGTCTTTGCCATGTTTTAGAATGTTGAAACCAAGTTATTTTGTTCTACTTCTAAGTTAGAAGGTCAGAGCTCAGACTTAGAAATACCAGCCAGTAATGAAAACCAGAGCAGCCTCATTTAAGTTAGCAGCGAAGAAATTCCGAGATAGCTGAAACACCGATGTGTACTGGTGACCTTTAAACATATAATGAGTAAACAGTTTGAAAAAAAAGTAATTCACATGGATCTCAAACTGTATTTTCTTTCAATCTGTAACAGATCAGCTTTTCTGTTAGAGAGGTCAGATTGTTAAAATTTTAACAAATTTGGCTGCTTAGAACATCTATGACCTTAGCTGTGAAATCAGGAGCCTAGCAAAAGAAACTGGAGCTTTCAGGTAGTAACCCATGATTTCTGCTTCCTTTGTAGTAAGCCAGACATGAAAACTAAGAATTTAAACTGTTTCTTTTTTACATGATTCTTGCTTTAGAAAGTGGTGCAGGTATTCAGCAAGTGTTGACAATTTTCTTAAATGAGCCTGAACTTCATCAAGACCCTTCCCTTACCTGGATGACTATCTTTTGCATCAAATCCCAATGGAAGAATAAAACTACACAGGCTACCTATCAACATTGGGATAAGAAGCTGAAACAAGTCATACTGTTTCTATACAAAGAGAAAAGCATACTGGATACAGCACACAGTATTGGGAAGTAGAGTAGTTTGAGAACTCAAAAATGGAGAATTTGGAGGGGGAGCCAGGACTGGGGACTATAATAGAACAGACATGTGGATGGCAATGCCTGTCAAAGAGGTAGCAAGGAGAAGGGGATTGCGAAACAGTGTTAGGAGGAAGGTCATTGAATCTTTTAGAACCTGAGAAACTGATTAATTACCTTGTAATCACTATAAATAAAATGACATGTGTGGCTATCTGATGATCATTATCCCATTCCAAAGAAATACAATGTTAGATAATTTTCCTCCAAATTCGGAGGACATGTTCAGGATGGTTTAATTGAAAACCAGCTTATGTGACACTTATGCAACTTATGGTTAGAAACCAAACCTGAGGTGGCCTCAGAGGCTTGGTAACAACTTATTAGGAGAGAATTGACTTTGATATAAAACATTATAGGCCAAAAAATAAACCCTAACTTGTAAGTCCTAAGAGTAGGTTTTGACATACTACTAAATTCTATCTCATATTGGTAACTTTACCCAAAGAACTTTAAAGGCAATAGCAGGTATATATATTCATTTACTATGGTTAATATAGAAGCTACCTAGTATAAAATTAGAGAAGCCTGGAAGGGCATATTTTGCAAATGGAACAAAAATACTATACTGAAATGGGTTTAGGAAAATTTATCAAGTCCCCTCTTATAACTTTGGCAACTACAAAGTATATTTAAGACCAAAAAGAAATAAAAAGGGGTTCATCACAGCATCACTTTGCTGATTTTCAGTATTCTGCAGAATACCAATGTGTGGGACCCTTAATAGCCAGGAAGCATGGCATGGGGACTTCTGACCATATGTTGTAGGACTTTCTCCTTAGTTCAGCTGAAAATGGGGTCCCTGTCACATGACCATGAGAGATTAGGCTCTCAGGCACTTTGAAGAGTGAGAAAAATGGAATTTATTGGACAAAAAGGAAAAAAAAAGGCAAGGGGGAACAGTCCTGCTAGCTGGCTTTCCAACTCACAGATTGAATCTTAAATACCATTCAGAACAAGAGAGGCCAGGCTCCTCTCCTCACAAACAGTGCAAACTTCCCGAGGCTCCACCCCACTGCACACTCCTCCCAGTGCACAAGCCACTAGGATGTTCTGCCAGGGGGCGCTTTTTACTTGGCTGTCTTACCAACATGGCAGGACACTTGATTTGCAATTGCATTCTTACGTTATCTGCCATGTTAGCACAGGAAAATACTGGAGTCCAAAGAGCAACTCTCCAGGAAAAGTTTCCCTAAGGACAAAAAGGAGAAATGCAAGCACTTCCTACTTTAGAGAGCCCCCCAACATAGGAGCCTACCATATTAGCTTTGAGACACAACAGCAAGACGAGGATTCCGGAGAGAACTGGAAGAGTAACTGAGGTTTCCAAGGTTCTCCGGTTGGCTATAGTGACAGTAACCATTTTTTCTTACCTGATGGTTTTCTCAACTTAGCTACGCATTAGATTCACCCAGAGAGCATTCAAACTAAAATCTGATACCCATGTGATACCATAACCAACTAAATAAAAATCTCTGTAGTCGCAACCCAGGCATTTATATTTTTAAAGCCCCCTTGGTGATTTCAATGTTGAGCCAATGTTCAAAACCACTGCCTTGGCCATATCCCAGAAATAAAAGTTAACCCAAAGAACTATAGAAAGCTTTATGAATCATGCAGAATAATTATTATCATGATCATCTAAGGCTACCAAATAGGGCCCTTCAATTAAGTTCAAAATTGGCTGGAAATTGGGTCAGATGGGGAAAATCAGCTAAACAAAACAAAATTATTTGATGGAAATTTAGCTTTCTGCCAACTGCATGTTTGAATATTTGTGGCCTAACTTCAAATGAAAGCAGAAGTGTATTTTTTTTTTCTAACTGAATCATGGTATTCACAATATACAGCTTGAGCTTGTGGGCAACTGAGTAACTTTAGAGATTCCTTTTTGCTTAAAAGTACACTATGGACATTTATTTAATTCATTTCCAGAACAAGACTCTGGAAGCTGGGCTTGATTCCTGCATTAATCCGTGGCATTTGGAGAACAACCCAAAACTATCTAAATTTTAAAATTGTCACCTCTAAGTTTGGACAGAATGATATCAAAGATCTTTTCCATCTTTTTGCCGTTCTGATTCAACGATATATAGTTATCTCTTCTTTCCAAGGCATTTGCCCTCAAATCACTTAGATTCATATGATGATACCATTTATTTTCACTAGCTAGGCTGCATCTAAATGACAAAGAATTGCACAATAACTTGATCGCTTTGCACGGCACACAATACAAAATCCACTTAGTACCAAAAGTACTAAGCTTTTCACAAAAGACGACACGAACATTAAGCACCATCCACCCATTAAGTGTGAAGAGACATCTCCAGTGGAGGCCAAGAGAATATTTGCTTTCAAATAAGACATCACTTCTCTATAAAAAATTATTGTCTTAGGAGGCACTCACTGAAGGGAAATTGCTGGCACTGGACGCAGAGATGCGATAAGATAATTATTTTCTATTCTTTCATTTCAGCCAAATGGTAAATAAGTCACAAATGAAGTAACTTTGGCACTATTAATTCTCAAAAGCAGGTTTAGGCAGTGACTTCAATAAGCCTGAAATCAGCACTTAATTTTTCATTTTCTCATTTCTGTGAGCCTTCAGTGGAACACTTTCAACTCTAAATTTGAGATACGTTGCCAAAAGCTGATTGAAAAAACATGGCGCATGAATAAGATGTTTAGGTAGGTTTAAAAAATTGGATATGAACAGTGCTTCAAAGGAAAATGAGTTTTACACCATTTTTATCCTTTTAATAAAAAAGACTCCTTTCCTTTGATTTTGGAACAATTTGATGCCTAAAAATATATAGTTTTTGGTGTTGACTCAATAGTTTAAGAAGTATAGGACAAAGTTAAGAATTTTAAGAACTACATTTCAAATGGAAATAGTTTGCATAGTTTTAACATTGTCTTTTCTTTCCCCATTTCCCTTAATAACACTGGATTTAAAAGTTATGCTGCTTTCTGTTTTCATATCCTCAGACATGGATGATTTTACCATTTAAAAATTCAAAGAAAAAATGCTGGAAGTGGTATGTACTTTCTAATCTATATTTTTCTAAGATTTCAGGTAACCCCTTTCCACTTGAATGAGCACATTTCATTTAGTGTTTCTCAAAATCAAATTACTTCAAGTAAATTGATATAAATATTGAGTAAACAATTCTTTTAAAGACATAAGGTCTTAAGATGCCAAATAAAGAAAACATTCCTTTTCCAATTTATTCCTACAGTATCTTAAACAGGCTACTGACTAGCACTGAACTAGATGAAGTTGGATCTCCAATTTGGGTTATGGTCCCAAGTTTTAATTATTCTAACCTAGCTTGAAACCCCTTAAAGCAAGTTTGTTATAGTCAGAAGTAGGTTGAACTAACTCACGTTAGATTGAACCACTTTCTTCAACTTTCTCTTGCTCTTATCTTTGTCCAGTGTCTGCCTGTAGAATAAGGCATGGCTGGAATGAAATGTCTGCAAGAATGGTACATTGGTATTAAAATAACTGGATGATATCGAAAGTGGGGATCAATATCAATTATCATTTTGGAGAAACGCTAAGTAAAATGTAAGAGATGGTCAGGAATCTTGGATCAAAAGTCAAGTCAGGAAAACACACAGTTGGTGCTTAGAGAGCCAGAGCCAGGGAAGATGAATCTGAAAATGGTGAATCCACGAGGTAGAAAAAAATACAGCAGGGAAGTTATGCTGGGCATAACTTTTAGGGCAGCTCTTGAGCTCTGCCAGGCAACGTTGTCATGCAGTCTGTACAGTGGCACCACCATGCCTGCTCTTTTCTCATCTTCCAGAAGGTCCACCAATACCCAGGCTTCCCTTACGACTGTGACCTCAAAACCAGTTTAAACCAGCTAGGACTATTTGAGAGCAGTTCATTTAGGTCTGAAATATTCAACTAAACTAACTTTAGCTAATCTTTAAGAGGCAATCCTTGGGTTGCTGTTCTTTAATGAATAATGGCTTTTGAAAAGGTTTTGTAGACTATATTGTTGAAATCTTACAAATAGTCACTCATTCTGAAATGAATGAATTAGAAAATAGTCAATGCACAAATCTCCAAATGGCCGTATTGCTGGCTTTCTCCCACTGAACACCTCTGATGAGGTCTCTCTTTTAGTTCTTATCAAATTCTCCCAGATTTCAAGATCTTTCTGAACCACAATTATTCTTGTCATTTTTGATATATTTACCATCTGTTGCCTGTTTATAGTGAACACATGCATGTGGTACTAGGTATATACAATATGTGACTAGTTTACAAATGATTTGGCCAAATGAAAATCAAGCAAAGGTGAAATTTTATTGAAGGACATTTGATTCATTTAAATCATTTTGCTTATGACATAATCATTGCAGGTTGATCAAATAAAATGATCAACCTATCCCAGAAAGAAAAACCTTCTTCATTAATTAAATCTCAAAGACATAAATTCCATTTAATAAAAGTATGTTTTCATTTACTTACAGGACTGAAATAAAGCCTTTTAAGACTCAAATCAGTGTAGGGCATTCCTGTTATACAGCTGACAATGTGAAGAAAAATCTGATCTTTAAGTACTTCATATATATATATATATATATATACACACACACATTCATACTATAAAATTATGATGTTTACTTCATTTTATATATATACAATGAAGTACATATTTTTTTTCATATATATATATAATGAAGTAAACATCATAATTTTGTAGATAATGAAGTAAACATCATAATTTGGTAGTATCAATTGGCACTGGCACAGAAATGATTTAAACCAGCTTTACAAATTAGGAGACTCTCATGTGTATAATGATTTCTTTTTTAAAAAATGAAAGTAAGGGCTAAATGTAAAATTTAGGGGCTTTTGCTAAGTTTGTTTCATTTTAATCTTTCTCTTTACCCAAATAAACCAGTACAAAGAAATGCAAATATTTGAGTATATGCTAAAATAAAGACTGCATCAATCATGTTTGAAGAGGTGCAGAGGTAAGGAGGTCAACTGCCTCACTGGAAATGATGGGTGGGGTCATGATAGGGAAAATACAAGATGGGAGCTTCATGGCCAAAACCTCAGGCTCTGCTCTCCTGAAATCAACCATCTGGGAAGCTCAAAGTTCAGAAATCACTTCCAACAGACTCCTACCCTAGGAAGAAAAACTGAGCTTAAAGGCTCAGCCCAAAGGGTCCCAGTTAACCCCTCATTTATTATTCTAACAAACAATTTCATTACCTTAGCTAATTTACATATGGTATTTTATGATTATATTTTGCTCCTCAAGCTATAATTTTAAACTCAATCTTATTTTCTTTAATCTTCAGTTTCTAGTTTTCATCGTTGGCTTTTTATCATTTGTTATTAATTCTTGGCTTTTACTTTGCCATTTGATAGTGCTTATTTTATAGCACTTTATCTTACTGTTTTATGTTATCTTGGTTTTTTTTTTAGATATAATTATTGTTTCCTTTTAATGTTACCCAACTTTTATAACTGCCAAGCAGAAATACTGGCTAAAGAGAGGCATCTGGGAGGTCAGTCCAGGCCCTAAGCAAGAAGAGGTGAAAGACGTTCTTTCTTCCTAGGGGTTTTACAACATCTCTTCTAGATCTCCACAACTGATTCCAAAATTCCCTCCCTAGATACATCATTGCATTGTGAAATCAGTTTGAAAGAAGGATATGTCCATTATCATGAACACTCTACACTAGGTAACCCCATCAACACACCTGCCCCCTATATGGCCCCAGCATAAGACTAATACACCGCTATTCATAGCACACAATAAGAGCTTAATTATTGTGATCTCCTTCTCTCATGAATTAGCCAATCCATTTAATGAAACTGGGAAAACTTCATGATGTCTGTCCTACAAAAATGTTGAAATCTAGGTAAACTCTGCGAACAAACTGCAGTTTACCAGGAGAAAGGTTATCAGTCTAATTCAAGGAGAGAAACCGGCCCACATTCTCCAGGCTTCATCTTTTCTGTTCCTCTATAACAAAATGGTTTCATTCTTTTTCTGTTGCTTCTTAAATAACAATCATTTGGAAAACCCAAATGGCATGAAGTTTGAAGAAAGTAAAAACATGATATCCCACACACAGAGATATCACATTTAAATAATTACCATTAACATTTTAGTGCCCATCTTTTCATGTACCTCCCTTGTGTACAAACACCCACAGGCATATGTCATTTTAGATGTAGGCATATGACATTTAGATAAACTAGTTGATAAACTTCCATGTACAGACATATGTACATGTACAAAGATACACATATGCATTAATAAGGAATGGCCAGCTTATGCCACTGTAACAAATGAACCCCCCCAAAACAAATATTTTTAAATTATTTTTCCATTTTAGGTCAGCTTATTTTTACTCAAAGTTATCTTTACTCCTATTTTCTGGCTGAGAGGCTGTTGCCGTTGTAATGGCAGAAGGAAAAAGAATATGGTGACACCATGCCACTGAGACCCCAGCAAGAGTTGCCCTGCTCCAGTCCACACTCTTTAGGCTGATCTGGCCTTCCTCTAGCCATGTGCCTTTTTAGGGGAGAACAGTCTGGAAGGCTAAAGGTCGTGGCTTCTCTGAGTCCCTGTGTCTACTCCCACTCCAACGCAGAATATGCTGCAAGTCCTGTGATCCTCAGAACTCCTCCCCAAATAGGCTCTGTGAGGGCCCACGTCCCTGAGTTTGTCCTTCTAAGGGCAGACAAGGCTGTAGCAGCATGTACCCATTAAGTCCAGAGAGAGCCAAGGGTCGGCTGCTTCCATGGAATGTGGATAGAGTTTGAAAATGGGCTTTGGAGTGTTTATAAAAATGAGCTGGAGCCCCTCATGGTATGGAACAGACAGAAATTAGGGGTCCTACCTTCAGAAGGAAACTGTTCAATGCAGCTTAATAAATCATAGATTTCCGACTAAATTAAAATACATTTTTACATATAATTTCTTGATTCTCTATTCTGCCCCACAGATGTATTTTTCTATGCTTATGCCAAACCATACTGATTTCATAAGTAGTTCTCATCTATATTCTAATATTTTGTAAGATGACTCTGACCTCATTAATATTTTTCCAAAATACTGGTAATTCTTGAGTATTAATTTTACCAAAAAATTTTATATTATTATTTTGAGACTGTGTCTTGCTCTGTCACCCAGGCTAGAGTACAGTGGTGTGATCTTGGCTCATTGCAACCTCCGCCTCCCAAGTCCAAGCGATTCTCCTGCCTCAGCCTCCCAAGTAGCTGGTATTACAGATGCCTGCCACCACACCTTGCTCATTTTTGTATTTTTAGTAGAGATTGGGTTTCCCCATGTTGGCCAGACTGGTCTCGAACTCCTGACCTCAGGTGAAATGTCCACCTCAGCCTCCCAAAGTACTGGAATTACAAGTGTGAGCCACTGCGCCCGGACCAAAAAATTTTGAAGTATCATTTTTGGAAATTGAGTAAAGAAAACTCTGTTGGCATTTTAATAGGAATTGCATTGTATTTATATATTTATACAAATAGAACACTGATATCTTTATGATATCAGTAAGTATTCCCATCTAAGGATATGCCTTCCCACTATTTAAAATTATTTTTTGGTAAACACCCACAATACTAGCACTTTGGGAGGCCAAAGTGGTAGGACTGCTTGAGGCCAGGAGTTCAAGACCAGCCTAAGCAACACGGAGAGAACCTCATCTATCCAAAAAAAAAACCAAACATTAATTTTTTTCTGACCCATCATAAGATTCTATACAAGTGGATCTGAATCCTTCAAAAAAGTACTTAGCAATCCTTTACTACCAAGTATTTTTACAGTTTTCTTCACTATTTTGAGTGAAATGTTTTTGCATTTCATTTTTACATTTTTATTGACATCACAAAGAAAACCCACTGATTTGGTTTGTATTTATCTTGTATGCATCCTCACCAAACACACTGATTGTTTCAGCGGTGTTTCCTTATAGATAAATAACGTCAGCAAAAATAAAAAGTTTTATATCTAATTTCTCTAAGTTTTATGACCGTTTCTTATTTTATTGATTTGCTGAGACCTCCAATATAGTGGCAGTAGCCTTCAACTTACCTAGTTCCTGACTATAATTGAAATATTTTAAAATATTTCACCATGTAGTAAAATGTAATCTGTGGTTTTTGGTAAATGGTCTTTATCTCATTCGAGCAAATTATTTTTTTCTTTACTTTGGGTATTTTTTCTAACAGTTACCGAATCCTAGTCCTATAGTCCTCTTTCTCTGATATACTCATTGTATCATGTAGGGTAAGTTCAACTGTGAGAAATGGATAACCAAAAGTAGCAGTGGCTTAAAATAAACAGAAACTCCTCTCCATTGTATAACTGTAGTAAGTCAAGAGCTGGTAAGACAGACCCATAACCATTGGCACCCAGGTTCCTCCTCTCCTGTTCTGCCACCTCAACAAGTAGCTTGTGGCCCCATGGCTGTTTCAGGGCCAATGATCATGTTTTCATTCTAGAAAGCAGGAAGAAGAAAATGGAAAAAATCAAGGGCAAGTCCTGTCCCTGGATAAACATTGCCAAAAGATGCGTGTGCTACTTTTGTTTGTATTACATTTGTCAGAACTTAGTGGTATGGCCATGACTAAATCCATGAGAGTCTGAAAAGTAGTGTTTATTCCGGGAAATCACGTGGCCAGCTAAAATTAAGATTTTATTATCTTTAAAGATGCGAAGAACAGATGCTGAAGGACAACCAGCTGTTACTTCTACAAGCATCTACTCTATGGACATCTGTATATTTATTCCTTAACATGTTCATTGTAATGAACTACATTGAACGGGTTTCCCAATATTGATTATTCTTGCATTCTTAGAACAAAATTTAATCATATTGTATAATAATACATTATTTCAATAGATCTCCAAAATATAACTTAACAAATTTGACCCAAGAAGTAGAAAGCGTGAATAGACCAATTACCAAAGATATTATTACACTTGTTAAAATTCCTCTTGTAAAAAACCATACGAGGATCACTTGGTTTTCTGACTTAGTTCCATTTATACTTCAAAACTTAGACAATTCAAATGTCATTTAAATAATTCCAGATCATACAAAAAGAAATAGTCCCAATTCATTTAATAAATTATTTTAACATTCAAAACATGTCAGAGTTCTAAAAACTCTATATGCAAATTTTAAGTTAAATAATCATAAGATCCATAACAAAGCATTGGTTTCAGAACCAAAGGATGCTCCCACTATTGGTTTGTCCGTTGTCCTTTATCATGGATTTCTTTTTCTAAACTACATCTTCTGAATGCTGGTGGGCTGATTTAAGGCACAGCTACAGACGTAGAGAGCTACAGTCTCTCTAATAATCTCTCAGGAAGTGAATCCCACTCCTTGAACTTTTTATTACATTATTTAACCTTTATAAGCCTCCATTTACAATACTGGAGTCAGTGGTCTTGGGACAATTTAATAAGATAATGCAGCCAGGCACAGTGGCTCGCATCTGTAATCTCAGCACTTTGGGAAGCCACGGCAGAAGGATGCTTGAGCCCAGCGGTACAACATAAAGCTGGGCAACATAACCAGACCCCAATTCTACAAAAAATAATAATAAAAAAGCCGGGCATTATGGCATGTGCTGGTAGTCCCAGCTACTTAGGAGGCTGAGGTAGGAGGATCACTTGATCCAGGGAGGTCGAGGCTGCAGTGAGCTGTGATTGTGCCACTGCACTCCAGCCTGGATCAAAGAGTGAGACTCTGTTATTAAAAAAAGAAAACCTCATAGGAAAACTCAATTTAAGAAAGATAATATATGTTGGCATCTAATATGTTTGGTGCATGCAAGCTACATATTAGTTTTCATATATGGTATTTACCATTTCTTATAACCTAAATGAGTAGAGTTTGCAATACAAAGGTCCTGTCCTATTAAACGATATAAATCAATTCACAATTCACCATTCTTTATTGTTTTTGGCTTTTTTCTTTTTTCTTTTTTTTTTTTTTTTGAGAGAAACAGGGTCTGCTGTGTCACCCAGGCTGGAGCACAGTGGCACAATCATAGCTCACTGCAGCCTTGAACTCCTGTGCTCAAGGGATTCTTCTGACTCAGACTTCTAACTAGTTAGGACAACAAGTGAGCATCACCACACCAAAGTATTTTTTTAAATTTTTCTGTAGAAATGCGGTCTCTCTATATTGCCCAGGGTGGTCTCAAACTCCTAGATTCAAGCAATTCACCTGTCTCAGCCTCCCAAAGCACCAGGGTTATAGAGATGAGCCACTGTGCCTGGCTTGATTATTTTATATCTCAGTCTGAGGTTTATTTTTTGGCTTTATAAACAAAAACCCTGGACCATTTTTAAGATAATTTTTTCCGCAATTAAGAGGAATCTTACTTTTTCTCCAAAAAATATAGATAGCTATCACAAGTACAAAAAATACAGTAACATAAAATAGAAGATTTTAAAAATCAAAAGGAACATTTTAAAGTAAAAATGGATAAAATATAAAATCATGAATTACGTAAATTTAAAACCTGTACGCCATAGAGCCCTATGCACTTTCTGTGGTTGAATCACCTACTTGGCTATAAAATTCCTTGCAGTAAGTGCTGCAAGATACTAAGTTCACATGCATTTTAAAACTGAATTTTCTTCTTTGGTTCCTTTTTTTAAAAAAAAAAAAAAAAGAAAGGACTTTGTATGTCTTAATAGTTACACTCCTTCAACACAGATACTTCAAGTTTGTTTGCTGTCTGATATCAATTGCATACTATAAATTATAAATTCTATATATACTAGGCACCAATCTAAATACTGACTTCTTTAAAAAAAAACTCTAAATAGAAGAATCCTTAATGATATTTTCCAAAAGTATACAAGATGACTTACATGATTTGCATTTAGAGGTTTGGTTTTTTATGGGTCATTTTCCTGGAACTACATTAATTAACCAGAAAAACATCTAGTCAGTGAGATTTAGAAATACAACAATTTGAATAGCAACTATAGAAACATATTTTAAGTTAAAAAAAAAAGAGTTACAGAAAGCTTAATAATGAGCTTCTCTTTATTATCACCCATGATATATTTCTTAAGCCACAGTTGAAGTAACCAATGTACACTGATCTGAAAAAGTTCCCTCCTACTCTATTTGGGCACATAACAAACATGTCTAGAGCATAGGAGTTAGGATGGCTGTGGTGGATCAAGGGACTCCCCACAAACTACCTCTGAATGTTCAGAGAATTGTACTGACTTATTAAGAGAGGTTTCTGTTCTCATTAGGATTCAGTAGGTTTCAGGTGCAACTACCTCACTACTTTACTCTTTCACCTCCCAGAGAACTCTGCCAAGAGCCATGTAAGGCTCCTTTCTGCCCTAACTACTAATAGCCTTGATTACAGGAACAGAATCTGAGGATCAAGCAAGTTGTAAGAGCTTAACATAAGAACTGGCTATTAATGCATTTGCAAAATTTGCATTTTAAATCCAAGGCAAGAGCAGGTCAGGCAAAAACGGAATCCAAACACCAAACTGTTAAACATTTTAAGTCCATTTATCTTGTTAGTTTGCAACTTAAACTATCAATTCTCTAATGTTTTAGAGCAGAGGTTGATAAATTGTTTCTGTAAAAAAAAAAGTTTCTGTAAATTGTTTTATAATCAATATTTTAGGTTGTCCAGGCGATATTCTTTCTGTTGAAACTATTTAACTTTAATCTAAAAAAATGGACATAGCTATCTTCTAACAAAACTTTATTATCAACCTGACAGGCCAAATTGAAATGTTAGTCACAGTTTGCACACTCCTCCTTTAGAAAAACTCAGTCTTTGTACCTTCCAGTTACAAGATGCTTTTTCTTTAATGATAAGACAGTATTATCATTCCAGCTGTCAGGTGGCTCATACAGAAATATGTCACCAGAACACTAAATTGTACAAAATGCTGGCCAACAGCTCTAAATACTCCGGACCATTTGCACTAACAACATTATCATTTAGTGGTATCTTAAAACACACTGCAAATAATATTATTTCAAAAGAAATAAATCACAGAAGATAGAGCCCTTCATCTTTAGTGACACATGGACATATACATTCTTCTAAAGGAATCTAAATAATTTTTTTTCTTCATACAAAATCTTACCATTAATCTCATGGAAAAATGAAAGTAAATATATTTATAGAATCAAGATATGACCGAATTGACACTGAATGATGGGGCTTCCTCTTTAACTGTTCAGGTTAGAACATTTTATGGTTGAGATTACATTGACACTTGCCATGATTTCAAGCACATTATGGTAAAGAGAAAAAAACCTTGTAGGTAGACACATGTAACGTCCTATTGTATTTTTATTTCAGTTGCTCATTCACTTCTTCATGAATTTTTTAAGATAAAATGATAGCAATTTTAGGGGTTCACCAGAAGCTACAAGGATATTGAAAAAAGAAGGGCATGTAAACAAATGATTAACTCTGTAAAAAAGTGAAGACACAAAACAGCTTTTTATTAAAGGCAGCTACTGACAGGTATTTCTGAAAATGTATGAAAATAATGCCTTATTTGCTTGTGTTATACAAAAGAAAATAGGTTTTATCTAGTCATGAAGCATATTAAACTGCCACTCTCCTCTTCTGTAAACATTCCAGTGTCTCATTAACAATGGCACCAGAACTTTATCTTCAAAAAGCTTTTTCTATTCATGTGGAATATTTTATGGTTAGATGCCCAATTAATCTGCTATAGTTTAGCTTTGTGAGGTTCAAATGTCTGTTTCACTTAGCTGTTTACTTCTAAATGGGCCAGAGCTCTTTAAAATTTAAAGAGAAGAGGCCTAAGGGATGTACGTAAAGAGAAATAGCATGTTCTCTAATATGCTGAATTTTAAATCAAAATGATATAAATGATTATCATGGAACAATTTTTCTTCTACATACTTGAACTATACTTCCATTTGCCTTAAATATATAGCTGTGCTCCAAGTTCCAGCATTTTTTTCATATTCTATGTTAAAGTTTGCCTCCTCATGACATTTATACCCTTCAAATATTTATAAAGTGCTACCATGCTCTCAATTCTCTGCATTTAAATCTGATTCATACTTTAATGGATCCATGGATATTCTGCAATAAAATAGAAGTCATTAAATGACAAGGCACCAACCTCTTTTTGTTGATAGGTTCTAAAATCCTTCATCTCGCTTTAACATAAAAGCTTTTAACTCTGTATCAATTTCTAACCATTAACTCTCATCTTTAGTTCTTTATCCCTTCAAATGTGATGATCATGGACTCTAAGGCAGCTTGGCAGATTTACAATATATAAATACTGCGAGAGTGAGACTCCATGCCAATTGATGTAAACAATAAATGCATAGTGATTATTTTCAGAAACAGATGCAGGGAATGTCCACAGATGTTTGGAGTTTAGACTCTTTCAAAATGTTCTATTTGAGTAATGATGCAAATAAACAAGTATCAGTGTAACAAAGTAATGAAGACATTTTTCTGTTGGTTATAACACCACTTTAACTATATTCTTAACTTCAAGATCTGGCATTGGCCAAAATTCTAAGTACAAATTCTGCTTAGTAAAAAATACCAACATGTTGATTTCTATTCCAGAAATAATGCTTGGTCTATGTTTTTAAAAGTGGGAAATTATAACTTTCACTATCAGAAAGTAATTCTATCTTTAATAAATTAATATTCCCCTGCATTTTACCTCAAAATATAAATATTAATTAATATGTAGTTCTGGGATTGGAAGTAGGATATTAACTAAATTTGGTAAACCCAAAATGTATGCATGTCTTCTGCCAAATGTTTTTAATAAGCTAATTAAACTACACAGCTAACAATCAATCTACAAGGATTGAGGTCAGGTTGTTGAGAACTTACTTAGAGATAAAAGACTAATTCAGTTGTGGTATGCACATGGGATGTGGTATACTCAAAATCAGGTATCAAATGAAGGATGAGAACTTGTTGGAGAACCAGCCTTTGAAGAAACTGGATGCTGTTATTTCTACTTTCAAATCACAGTCAGGGTAAGCTGCCACTGCTGCTTCCAGACAGCCAAACTCACTAATTTTAATAGCATTTTTGTCTATTTTATCAGGTTTTCTACATAGTTGATATTGTTTACGAATAAAAAACAGTTTTACTTTCTTTTAAATCTGAAACGTTGTTTTGCCTTATTGCACTGGGTAAGAACTCTAGTAAAACGTTAAGAATTCATTTTCTGCCTTGTTTCTTATCTTAGAGGAGGAAGCATTTAACCTTTTACCTCTAAAGATGATGTTAGCTACAGGATTTTCACAGATGCCTTAAATACATTTTGAAGTAACAAAGTTTTCTTCAGTTCCTAGTTTGCTGGGAAGTTTTATAATGAACAAGTGTTAAATTTTACCAAATGTTTTTCTACATCCATGGAGATAATTTTATGAGGGATTTTTCACCTTTGTTAATTCTATAAATTTAAATGATTGATTTTCAAGCATGAAATCAATTTTGCCCTTCTAAATAAATCCAACTTGGTCATACTGTCTTCTCTATATATTGCTTCATTCCTTAAGAGTGTTTGTACCTATGTTCATAAAGGGTATTGGCCTATACTGCTTTTATGTCTTTGTCTGATTATGGTATAAAGGGATTGCTGACTTCTCCCAATTATCCCTTTTTAAATGTCTCTAGGATTTGTAGTGACTCATGTTTCATATTAGTAATTTGGGTCTTTTCTCATTTTTCTTTATGAAAACCTCTATGTATTTTTAATTTTATTCATCTTTTCAAAGAATGTGCTTTTGTTTCATTGTTACTAAATTGACTCATTTTGATCTTCATTGTTTTGTTTTTTACCTGTTTTGGGTTTAATTACCCTTCTCTTTTCTAGCCTACTTAACTGGGTGTTTAAGAGAGTTTATTTTATACTTTTTTGTTTTCTTTTTGAGAAAGAGTCTCACTGTCACCTAGGGTAGGGTGCAGTGCCGCTATCTGGGCTCACTGCAACATCCCCCCCCAGGGTTTAAGTCTCATTCCTCAGCCTCTCGAGTAGCTGAAATTACAGCCAAGTACCACCATACCAGGCTAATTTTTTTTCCAGTAGAGACAGGGTTTCACCATGTTGGCCAGACTGTTCTCAAACTCCCGGCCTGAAGTGATCCACCCCACTCAGCCTCCCAAAGTGCTTGAATTATAGGCATGAGCCACCATGCCTGGCCTACTTCCTTCTCCTCTAATAAGCATTTAAAACTATAAATTTTAGTGTAAGCACTGCTTTAGCTGCATCTCTCAAAATTTGATAGTCTGTGGTTTAGGTATCATTTCATTCCAAACCTTTCTAATTGACTTATTGATTTTTCTTTATTGACCCTGTGTTGTTTTAATGAAAAGTGTTGTTTAATTTTCAAATATTTGAAGGGATTTCATGTATCTTCTGGCTAGGTTTTTTTCCACTTAGTTGTGATCAGAGAACAAACTGCATGATTTTACTCTTTTCTATGTGTTAGGACATATTTTATAGCCCAATACACATTCTATCTTGGCAAATGTTTTATATCCACCTGAAAAGCATATTGTTTTATCAGTAGATGCAGAAAAAGCACCTAAGAAAATTCCATACCCATTCATGATTAAAAACCCTCAATAAAGTACCAGTTCAGGAGAGTTTCCTCAACTTGTTTAAGAATATCTACAAAAATACCTACAGTTAGTATCATATTTAATGATGAAAAGCTTTTCAACTAAAATCAGGAAAAAAGCAAGAATGTCCTCTCTCATCACTCCTTTTCCAAATTGTACTGGAAAGTCTTAATACAGTAAGAGAAGAAAGAAAACAAAAACTATACTGATTAGAAAATGAGAAAACTTGCCTCTTTTTAATAGAGGATACTATTGTCTATGTAGAAAATTTTGGGGGAGAAAATTCACAACAAAAAGCCTCCTGGAACTAATAAGCCATCATTGCAGGGTTGCAGGATATAAGATTATTAGCAATTGTTTTCCTATATTCCAGCAATGAGTAAGTGGAATTTGAAAGTAAAAATGCAACAAGCACTTACGTTGGCACCAAAAAAATGAAATAGGTATAAATCTAACAAAATATTTACAAGATCTATATGAGGAAAAATACCAAACTCTGAGGGAACAAAATTAAATTACTAAATAAATGTAGAGATACTGCATTTCATGAATGGGAATGCTAAATATTGTCAAGTTATCTGTTCTTTCCAACTTGACCTATAGATTCAATGCATTCCCAATAAAAATGCTAGCAAGCTATTTTGCAGATATAGACAAACCAATTATAAAGTTTATATGGAGAGGCAAAAGACACAGAATAGCCAAAACAATATTAAAAGAGAAGAACAAAATTGGAGGATTTACAATACCCGAGTTTGCAAGTTACTTCAAAGCTACAATAATCAACACAATGTAATAGTGTTAAAAATAAAAAGGTCACTGGAACAGAACAGAGAGCTCAAAAGTAGACCTATATAAATATAGTAAACTGATCTTCAGCAAAGAAGCAAAGACAATACAATGGAGAAAAGACAGTCTTTTCAAAAAATGATGCTGGAACAACTGTACATCCACATATAAAAAATGAATCTATGCACAAACTCAATACCCTTCACAAATACTGACTTAAAATGGACCACAAACCTAAGTATAAAACACGTAACTATAAAATTCTTAAATGATAACATAGAAAGAAAATCAATATGACACTGGGTTTGATGATGACACCGAAAGCACAATCCATGAAAGAAACAACAAGCTGGACTTCATTAAAGTTAAAAAATTCTGCTCTGTGAAAGACACTGTAAAGAAAATAAAAAGACACACCAAAGACTGGGAGAAAATATTTGCAAAAACATATTTAACAAAAGATTGGTATCCAAAATATACAAGAACTCTTAAAAACGTAACTATAAGAAAACAACCCGATTAAAAGATGGACCAAAGACCTTAAGAGACACCTCACCAAAAAAGACATTTAGATGCTCGATAAGCATCTGAAAAGATCTTTCACGTCATATGTTATCGAGGAAATGCAAATTAAAATGAGATATTACTACACTTACCAGCATGACCAAAATCCAGAAGACTGATAATGCCAAGTGGTGGCTAGGATGTGGAACAACAACTTTTCAGTGGTGGTGGGAATGCAAAATGATACACCCAATTTAGATGAGAGTTTGGCGATTTCTTGTAAAATTAACATACTCTTACCATATGATCCAACAGTCATGCCACCATTTGGCATTGTCAGTCTTCTGACATGTGATGTGGATATTTAAACAACAAGGAAAAGACTGAGAAGATAAAAAAGAAGATTTAATCTAGAAAGTTCATTTTTAGCCTTAAAATACTGAGTAGCTTACAAAAAAAGTCTTTTCCTTTTTTCTTCATAGTGAATAGTTTTTATGTGAGGATCATTTTATTGCATATGCACAATAATGCTGGATTACGCTGACTCATCCATTCCTAATTTTGGGTGTGTGAACATCTTGATGTTGTGCAGTGCAGATCCAGATGTCAGGCATTTTGCCATACTGGCCAAGATGGACAGCTGATTATAATTATTCATTGCCATTAAATTGCTGCTCAAAAATTTTCCCATTCAAGTTGATGAATCAAGATGTTCTTTGGTCTAAGCTTTTCCCAAGAAAACTGTTTCCTAATTCCTAACACTTTGACCTCAACAATATTTAAGGAAAAAGCTGTGTGAAGCATGCATGGGATTTATAATAAGTCTGTTAGAGATCTTCTTCAAAAGGAAGAACTGTCAAAACAAACCAAAATATAAACGTAGGCAATAATGAGTTTGTAACCCAAATGTCAGTGACATAACACCCCATTAATCTGACTTAGCATTTCACCTCCAAATAAGTCCATGGATTTTGTAAATATAAAAAGTAAAAACCTTCCCATGTTTTTTTGTAAATATAAAAAATAAAAACCTCCCTCTACCAGCTCATAAGGCATGGCGAAGGAGGGTAAAGATCTTTATCTCTGTGACTTCTTGATCTAGAATTCTGCTTTCACACTTGCTCTCTCTCTTCTGTTGCAACCTAAACTTGAAATAAATCTTCTGTAATTTCTACAAAACAAGTAAATAAGCAAACACAATAAGAATTCAAGGGCATACTGGCCAGGCACGGTGGCTCATGCCTGTAATCCCAGCACTTGGGTAGGCTGAGGCAGGTGGATCGCCTCAGGTCAGGAATTGGAGACCAGCCCAGCCAACATGGTGAAACCCCATCTCTACTAAAAATACAAAACATTAGCCAGGCATGATGGCAGGCGCCTATCATCTCAGCTACTTTGGAGGCTGAGGCAGGAGAAACACTTGAACCCCAGAGGTGGAGGTCGTAGTGAGATGAGATCGGACCACTGCACTCCAGCTTGGGCAATGAGAGTGAAACTCCATCTCAAAAAAAAAAAAAAAAAAAAAATTTGAGGGTATGGTAGACTTTGTTAAATGATTCCTGAAATACAGTAGAAAAGGATTCAGTTCCAGCCACAAATTAACTTCAAATGAAATAATAGGTATCATCTATCTTAAAATTTCATTGGGTTACGTCCACACCAGGCTTGCCATTGGCCTTTCACTTTATACAATCCTAGATTTCATCATCTTGTTGGTTTTTGTCTCCATGCTTCATTTTATGAGTCAAACCTAAGAAGTAAGACTCTCATTTCCCTTCTCCCTCTCTGAAGAAGTAACAGGTTCTTTCTCGGTCTCTCATAGGTATAGGTACTGTCTGCCTTTATCCCTGAATTTTGGTGCCAGCCAATACCAAAGCTCTGGGGATCCAACTTCCTACCAGAAGGGCTCTTGAAGTAACATTTCCAATTCTTTCTAAGAACTCTGGTGACTCTTGTTAAATATGTACATTTTATTTAATTTTATTATAGTCTCAGTCTCTCATTACAGAAGAGGTAAGAGAATATTACCCAACATTGTTAAGCACCAGCTATGTACGGAAGACTAAGCACAGAGCGAAGGTACTATTGCGACCTCGGTACTACTGTGCAGGCAACTTGACCTAACATACTCAAGAAATTCTAACATTTTGTAATATGATAACATTACAAATAAATACAAATTTAATAAAATATTAGCTCTCTAAAACCAAATACTGTTATACATGTTTAGAGCACAGCATTATTTTGTAAGTTGACCATTTGCCATAGATTTTACTTTCTATTATGATTGACCAGAAGCTTCCCTGCTCATCTGGAGGATCGGATACAACTAGATACAACTCCTAAACCTAAAAAGTACGCCCTTTTAAATTATATCTTCAGTAGCCATTTAGATTGCAAACATGACATTTTCAAGAACACGACATAAAACAGTTTGCAAATATCCTTTTGCCCTGTAATATGCTCCATATTAAGGGACCAAATTTGCCAGCCTTAGTTAAACAAAAAGTGTCTTTCTCCTCTTTTGATGTGCTTTTTAAATTTATTTCTGCTTTAGTAACAAAACAAAAAAGTCACTGAAAATAAAAATTTAATTCCATTCTTTTAACAAGCAGCTGTCAAGTATATTCTTTACTAGGAAATGAGGGTTAGAAGGTTTCAGCAAAAAAGGAAAAGTTACAAGCAAGTATAAGAAATAGGCCAGGCACAGTGGCTCAAGCCTATAATCCCAGCACTTTGGGAGGCCAAGGCGGGTGGATTGCTTGAGCTCAGGAGTTTGAGACCAGCCTGGGCAACATGGTGAGACCCCAGTTTCTATTAGAAAGACACAAAAAAAAGCCAGGCATGGTGGTACACACTTGTGATCCTAGTTAATCTGGAGGCTGAGCTGAGAGGATTCCTTGAGCTGGGGTGTGGGGAGGGTTCAGTGAGCTGAGCTAGCATCACTGTACTCTAGTCTGGACAACAAAGCCAGACCCTGGCTAAAAAAAAAGCAGTACAAGAAATACAGGCATCAGGAAAAAGTCCAGAGTTCACAAGACCATAATAAGTGTTAAGGATTTACTATACGAGACGCTATAAAACACATCTGAATTGTTAAGTCAGTATCAGAGAGTACTCAGTGTGGAATGAAGTTTAACCTACAGATTAAATCTCTAGCTGGCAGCTTCAACTTGAAAGTATTATGTGTATGATGACTATACTGACCCAGCACGATATGTGACTTAACTGAAATGTGACATTTTTATCCCCACAATTTTCCTCTAAACTTTATTCAATAGGAGCAGTTTCCTCTAGCACCAGGTAAAAGACTGACTCTTGGAAAATACAGTCTTACAGTCACTTTAAGCCTTTCACTTTGTGTGCTGGAGCCAGCTCCTATAAGCTCACAAGAGCAGATTCTGATTATTTCTGCCCAACTCCACATTTAATGATGTCAAGTTAACAGCTTCAGGTAGGTTATAACTCCCCTACATACACTGCTAGAAGCTGGTAAGGATCGGAGGAGGATTGCTTTTGTGGATAATTTTTTTTTTTTAAAGAATCAGTTTTTCAGCACAGCATCCCTGCCCCAACAATTTTTAGAATTACAGGCAAATCCCAACATTCTGTTGGCTTCATTACCAACACAGCAGCTAGCATCTTTTTCCCTTTAAATATGCCTGTTGGGAGCCAGACTATCAAAAGCCTTAATGCAGGAGTAACATATGAAATTGTCTAAGAGTCCTTGGAAGCCACATCAAACCTAATGAGGTTTGATGACAGGGAGCAGGCACTCTGCCTCCAGGGTGTATATAGCTCACAACATAGCTTTCTCCAAAGATAACTTCTCCCCTGAAATCCACTCTCTTCCAATCCATCCTCTGACTCAGTCTTATATCCTCCGGCTTGTGAAGGTTCCAAGAATTATGAAACTGGAGAATTCTACATTTAGGATCTGTCTTTTGAGATTCATCTATATTTTGTCTTGCTGTCTTGTTCAAAATTCAATTTTAACATTCTTTTTCAATAGGTCAGCATAAATAACGTTAAAGAGAAAGAAATCCCAAACACACACACACACACACACGCACACACACACACACATTCTGTTTGGGAGGACTACCAAAAATAAGCTCAAATAAAAGAATTTATCAATCTTGTATTTTGTGATTATAGTTGTGATAGTTGGGTTGTTTTTGTTTCTTTTTATGTCAAAGGTAGTCAAGTTCATGGGTTAAGACTTGTTTAATTTGGAAGGAACAAAACTACACTAACGGAACACAACCCTGTGCTAGGCACTGTGCTAGACTGGGCAGCACTTCTTAATGTGCAAAGGAAGCTTCTGGAGGGTCTGTGTTAAAATGCTCATTATGATTAAGTCTAGGTGGAACTGAGATTTTTATTTCTACCAAATTCATAGGTAATGCCCATGCTACTAGTTTGGAACTTCTTTGAATAGCAGTGGACTAGAGAATATATATATACACACACACATACACACATATGCATATGCAAACATGCATACATATTATTAATTTTTTCAAGAATTTTTGTTAAGGACAAATCTTTGTTAAGGACAAGGATTCATGAAAAAATTAAAACAATTCTATGAGATAGATGTTTATAATTATCTGTATTTTACCAATATAAAAACTGAAAATGAGTGAGGTTAACTAGTCCAACCACATAGGTAAATGGCAGAGGGGATTCAAACCCACATTTGTCTTCCCTGACTTTTTTCATTGGTTGACATAGCATACCAGAAGTTGTTACTGTTTTTAAACTATAAACTGTAATCAGGTTAAAAAAATAAGTAACAATGTTTAATTTATTTTCCTCATAATGTGATTGACTTCTCAGTTTTAGTAACTGTACAGATTCTCCTATTTCACGTTCCAGAGTTTTAATGGATTTAATCAAAATTATGTTCATACACTAGTTGTTTGCATATGTAGTCTACCCATGACATATCTTCTAGATGTTTGGTCCATCACTAAATGGTACAAATGCCTGTATTAAGAGAGGTATTTTGTACTCTGCAACAATGCATCTGTGACCCTTCAGGTTATCTCATTATACTGTCTGGTCTTCAGGCTTTCTCATTACGCTATCTAATGAACAGACATTCTAAAACCTTTATTGACTCTCTTCATCTCCTTTACTTATACTGAATTTGTACAGAATGCTAGCCAAGGGCCACAAAAGCTGAGTCCCAAGAAAAAAATGTGATTCATGTGGACTTTCTCTAAAAAAGATGGTATTAACAACCTCAACCTGCAAATTTCCATTTTAAAAGATAATACTCTTTAAGTCCCTGAGAGCTCACAAAATACCTTGGTTACATATAATTCATTTGTACAAAATTCAAGATTATTGGTTAAGTAATGATTCTTTTAATCTTAGCATTTATACATTTATTTTTTTCAATTGTTGTCATTGCTACATAGACTCAATCCCTTGGTCTTTTCCTTTAAGCTTTTTAAAAACTAAATGAAGGAAGGAAGACAGAGGACGTGAGTCACATGCTAACAAAAATAACAAAACAGTGTTGGCCACAGATAATTTCCTGAAACCGGTATGAGAAGGAATAAGCTATGTGAAAGAAAAACAATGGCAAGTCATTTTGTAAAACAGTAAAATTTCCAAATATAATTGAAAAGAGAAAAATCTTCCCAAGCTAAATAGCCATTTCCGAGCCTAAGGCAACAAATAAATAAAGGGTGGGGAAAGTTCAGCTTTAATATTTAAAAAAAAAGTCAACTTTGTTTGCTAGCTATCTGATATGATTGAGGAGCTGTTTAATATGAACAAAGAAACGTCAGTAAAATTTCCTTTTGTTACATAGATTATCATGTCTATACGAGAGATTTAGTAAAGTCTTATATACGCTGGGTTCATTGAGTTTTAACTCTGAAAATATCTCCTTGGATAATGGAGTTTAATAACTGGGACTCTATGTAATATATCAAGAGACCCAAAACAAACACACAAAACATTTGATTGTCTCAACAGCTGCTAAAAATCATTTTGACAAAAGTCAGCCGCATCTCTGATTCAAAATTTTTGTTAGCATCAGGATGAAAAACCATGTTATGTATACGCAAAAACATTAATCTATCTAAAATAGCCATTTTCTTGCTTAATAGAGCAACTATTAGGCAGCCCATACATTAAAATATGGAATAGACAAATGATGCTCATAATCTTAGTATTTTTAATTTTTCTGGGATTTTCAACTAATATGAAAATGTAAAGCAAAAAGAATTTTGCTAGTCAACCTAGAAAATCCAAGATAATCAATTGAAAGGTTACCAGACTTCATAAGAAATTTCAGTAAATCGGATAGTTACCAGATAAAAGCAAAAGAGCAATCACTCTTTGGCATGTCAGCAATAGCTGATTAAAAAATAAGATCGAATAAAAATAGTAGACAAGAATAAAAAACATATAGAAATAGTCGTTTTAAACAAATGGGCAAGAACCATGAATGTCCTTTCTGAATTATTCATTTAAACAACATGAACTAAAAGTGAAATCTTCCCTGTTCATGGATGAGGAAATTGACCATTATTAAATGTTAGATCTTTACATATTTATAATTATGAAGCAATTATCTCAAAATTTCAAGGGGCTTCTTTTGAAATATTTCTAGATTTAATATGAAAGAATAAATGATGAAGAGTTAAGAGCATTTTGAAAAGGAAGAGTAATGAGAAGGGAGTTTACCCCTACCAAATATTCACGTTATGAAGTTCTAACGAGGTGAAGAGCATGGTACTGTCAAACACGTAAGAATCAAGAATGCAATAGATGAGGCCTTCCAAATGAATGAGATTTGTTTGATAAACAGTTCTGAACAATTCCAAAATAATGACAGTAAAATGCAAAAAACACCTAATATTATAACACAAAAAATAAAATGTAAATAAGCAAACTTGTCACTTACAGAAGAAAAAAGCCGAAGCTCAAAAACAAATGAACAGATTACTAAATTTAAAGATCTAAAATATTTTTATATCTGCCCATTGTAAAACCTCAGAAACCAATATAGTAAAAAGAAGCTGGATAAAATACTTATAAGATAAATCAACAAAGAGTATGAATTGAACATTCAGAAAAATAAAAATACACATGGCTAACACAAATAATCTTCACATTTAATAATCAAATATATTTTAAAAATTTAAAGAAAATGACATGCTTTTAGTTATTTAAAGCAGTAAACATTTTAAATTACAGGAATAGCCAATACTACATTCTTTGTTCTTATGTTTTCTCAGCCTGATTTGGACGTTAACCATTCAGTAAAACTGAGCTGCCAGGTTGTAAGGAAAGCAAGTCTCATACAAAATTCTCCCACACTTACAATTGTATAAACATTCATTAACAAGCAGGCAAATAACAACCTGTACTGTAGTTTCACTGAAATGCCAGCATTGTCCTTTTAAGTGGTCAGATGCCCCACCAACATAAAAATACAACTGAAGCCAATTATGACAGCCTTCCAGAAGCAGGGCCCACTACCGTGACAGTTAGCTGCAGATAACCAGAGAAGTTTATAAATCAATGGCTGGCCATAGGACCATTTAGGCATCAAGCCTTGGGCACTATTTTAAGGGCATGGTACAGGCCTCACTGGTTTCTTATTCCACAGGCATATAACTATGCAGAATGTCTCTAACATGTTTTTAAAGAAATCATTTTTCCTGAAAACTTAAAATTTTACCAAGCAGTGAAATTATCCTAATTTATAAGCCACCAACTTTACCAATACAAGCAAATTTCTACTCGATCTGGTATTTTCCATATTGGTTGCTAATTGAAACATAAAAGATGGAAGCACTTCTATTCATCTCCTGTGGAATACGGACATCCTGATCAGAACTCCAGCTGGCTTTTTTTTGGACTTTTGTACTATTGATTAACACTTGGGTAATTGCTTAACCTAAAGTGATCTGCACATTCTGTATAAAGGGAGTCATAAACATTTAATACCAGATGTTACCACATGATTCCTCTTCTTACCCTTGTATTTTCTACACATTCCGTATTTCTATGGAGATGACTGGAAGTTCTGCACAGTTCTGGCTCTATTCACAGTTCACGTTATATTCAGCTTAGGTCTATCAACACTGATTCTGCTAAGTCACAGCAAATATCAAATTCTTCAAGTCAAAAGAAAATCCACAGTCTGTACAGAGTGATAATTATTTCTCTTTATGAAAATTTCTTGCATATTCTGCTGAAAAATGTTACCCTATTTTTAAGTTTTTAATGGTAGTCTAGTGTTTCACAATCTCAAACTTATTTCAATAGCCTTACCTCATTGCTCTCAGAGCCAAACAAGGTCAGTGAGTAGTACTTGGCAAGACACTCTGCATTGTTTACAATGCCGCAGCTATTTGCAATGATGCCTGCCCATGCCCCCATCAACCTCAGGCAGCCTGCATCTTTGCCAGCAGCCATCAGTGGGGAGAGGAACTAGTACTTCAAAGGTCTCAGTGCAGCTCATAAAAGATCAGGGGATTGACCCAAGCCAAGATGAAGACTGTACATTTGTCAGCTATGTTTGGCTATTTTGACAAGCTAATCCATAGAAACTCAAGATTAACTGAGAGGAAGTATGGATTTAATAGCCTCAGAGCAGGCTAAAAATAAATGTAAAGGAAAACTAAAGATCTCCAGGGGAAAATACTTAGTATCTCCTCCCCATGGGAGGAGAAAAAAGGGAGACAAGCAAATAGTACCACTTATGATTTAAAGAATTGACAAAACTGTTAAATATCCAGGGAACAAAAGTGAAAAAGTGAGGGAGGGAAACTAAACATTTAAAAGCAATGATTAGTAAGGTAGTGAAGAGCTGAAGGCACTACAAGTCTGGGGCACACTGAGTGTAAGAAGAGAGTTTGACAGGTTTAAAGGGAAACCAGGATTTCCAGGAAACTAGAAGCCAGTTGAAAATTGATGCACATTTCAAGCCAATTCAAGCAAGAAAAGGGCAAAGTTAAATATGGGTTCAAAGGACAATTATACATCCAAAGGCCACTGTCCCAGCAACTTGGAACTAACTCCTTTTACACCTAGATGAAAGGTCTTTTGCAATTTCTAGATATTAAAAAGTTATCGACTCCAGTAGCCAGTACCTGGCTGCAGAGAAGGTGAAGATATTATCATAATTTATACTTAAACCCACCCTGTTTCAAAAACAATATAAGATTCCCTACAGATAATAAAATATTGCAATATGATAAAAATTAGAAGAAGTGAGAAAATTCAGGCAAAAAGACAAGATAGAGCTTATGAAACAAAGCCAAGAATGAATAACACACAAATCTTTACCAAAACATCAGATAACAATAGTTCCTAAGGTTTTTTTAGTATGCGGTCACTTTTTCTAAAATGAGAAATTTTCAAAGATCACCCTCAGATGACAATCTGCCCCCCACAGCCATGATACCCACAATTCTATTTACACAAGTTGCCATTGATGAAAAATGCAATAATAAACTATAATAAATTCAGTTATGTGAAATTATATTCTATGAATCAAAAGTGTACCCATATGAATAATATGTAAATATTATTTTATTTAATATTTGAGATCCTTATAAATTCATGGATCCTTGCAAAAAGTCTAATGCCCTGATTTAGCCAATCTATTTGTTTTCTAAAATCTTTGCATCTTGTGTCTTCACGAACGCAATAGAAGGTTTCATGGTAATTCAATAGGGAATAAATTTGGCCATTAAGGCCTATTTCACAAACTACCACGAAAAGAACTTTTGCTTACTGTCGGTGGAAAAGGCCCGTTATGTCCCCAGTTATCAGTTTCATCATTTTTACAAATAGATCGCTCACTCCCCAACCTTCCATAGGCACACAGTGACACCCAATTTCGTTTAGGTAGTCATGTGACTGTCAATCAGGTGTACATAGAAATTGGGTGAGCAATTTCCACAAAGAAAGCGCTGTGTGCTTTGCCTCCACTTTTCTCCTTCTTGGTGAGTAAAATGCAGACAATACTGACAAGGATCATACCTTGGACAGCAGAGAAAAATAGCTGGATGGAACCTGGGACTTTGATGATTTCATGGAAATTCTGTATTAGAATTCTAACTATTGAACTTCCTTTTAGAATAGAAAAACCTGTTTTTAAGCCACTTTTAATTTTGTATTTTTGCTGCCACATGCTTTCAGGTTATAATTTCTAGTTAATACTGTCTCTACCTATCAAAAGTGTTCAGTCCTAATACTCGGTCTTCACTACTCTTAGAAATATCACATACAGTCAGAATGAACTTTAACTTATTTCCTGTAACTTTGCAGTCTCATTTCTTGTCCTTGCCATTAGTTCTCTCCTTTTCCCGCAACCTTAGACACTAAGTCTCATACAGCCTTGCTGGTCTCCATCATGACTGTGCCTTACTGTAATTTGGGATTACCTTTCCAGATCTCTTATATAATTGATATGTGTGCTGGGATTTCTTTTCAATAGAACCGAGTTATTTTTCTGTATTTTTCCCCATGTCTTTTCACTGGTTTTTACCTCTTTTTCACTGGAGCAAATCTTCAAGTAACTTCCTTACAAAAGTACATAACAGAAAGTTTCTGAAAGTCTGAAAACAGTTCTATTTTACCATCACACTTGATTGCCATGCGACTAAGCCTAGAATTTTTCTCAGAACTTCAAATGCATTGTTTCATTGCCTCTCTCAGATCATGTATTGTGAGATGTCTGATGTCAGTCTGATTCATCTTAACATTAGGAATCAAATATGGTTGTGTTTCTTGCATCCCAACTAAAAAGTTTAAAAAAAAATTCCTTGTGTTCTGAAATTTCACATGTAAAAATTTTCAGCATCCTGGGAACTCAATGCGCCTTTGTAATCTAATGAATTCTGGTGCTTCAGTACTGAAAAATTTTCTTCCATATTTCCACGGCTAACTTTCTCCCACTCTAATTCCCTCTCTTCTTTATTTCCCAGAAATCCTATTAGGTCAATGTCAGGCTTCTGGGATTGAACCTCCATGTTTATCTTTTCAAAATTTCCCTCTTTTGTCTTTTTTATCTTGTTGAGAGATTTTCTTAGTTTCCTCTTCATAACTGTCTACTAAATTTTTGCGATTGCATCTTCAAGACAAAATACCTTATTTTGTTCTCCATTGTTATTTTGTACTTTCCTAGTCTTATTTTTGGATGCAATATCCCCTCAAATTTTTACGCAATATACTCTCAAATTCTCTAGCTAATTGCATGATAATTAGTTTCTTTAAAAGTTCTTTTTTTCCGAGTTATCTGTTTCTTCTAAAGTGAATGTTCTTTAGTTATTTTGTGTTGCTGGTTTTATTTATTTTGTTATATAATCTTTGGTTGTCTTTTTATAAAGAATAGTGGACTACGTTGATTTTCTAGCATATAAATTATAAGTCCCCCCTGCTGTTGTTTCTGTTTTGTTTCATGGTGTGGTCTTTCAAACAAAGATGGGTGGACCTGGTCTACTGGAAAGCTTCATATTAGGGAGAGCAATAAACGAAAATGCATTTAGGCTGAAGTGGGGACAGAGCCTCCAAATGCAGTAATGAAGGCTTTATTCTAGAAGACCTAAATTTATACCTGCAGTTCACTTGATCTCTTTGGAGCACAGGCTTTAGATTTGTTTTGTTGTTACTCTTATGTCTTTTTTTTTTTTTTGCAAGTGTTAGACTGCCTAGAAATGTATGAGCTCCACCCATACTTTTAAATGAGTTTTGATGCAACTAATGTAAAAATGGTTATTTTTTGGTTTCTGGCAGGAACAATGTTTAGACACCTTTTAAGTGCACTTAAAAACATTAAGAAGTAAAAATAAACATTTCAAAAAGCTGAAAATAAGTGTTATCACAGGTACCGTCACTAATTTACTGATTACTGATCACAGGAATCAATCCTGAGCCAGAGGAACACCACCACATGATAAAACACTAACTGTCCAAGGTCTACGAAAAAGCCTGCAGAAGATCCACCTGCAGACTGAATACCACGTTATAGTTAGGAACTTATTTGGAGTTTGCTTCTTACAAAACTCCACTGGGTTTTCATAAACACACTTTATACTCAAAGCCACTGAAGTAAACCATGTTATGACAAGATTGTCTTGAACTGAATGTAATTTATTCATGTTGTTTGGAAGGGGAAACTATTGTACTTAAAATAATTATACTTGTAGTTTTAAAGGTGTTTTGGGGTATCACTCTATTTTACTCAGAAGGAATAAAAGCTGAAACACCTTGGTTTCCTGTATGTCTATGCATACACACACAAAATTCTGCAAATGGGTTATTTTTATTTTTTGAGACAGGGTCTCATTGTGTCACCTAGGCTGGAATGCGGTGGTGTGATCACCATTCACTGCAGCCTCAGCTTCCTGGGCTCAGACAATCCTCCCACCTTAACCTCCCAAGTAGCTGAGACCACAAGTGTGCGCCACCACACTCAGCTAATTTTTGTTTGTTTTTTTTTTGTAGAGACACAGGGTTTTGCCATGTTGCCCAGGCTAGTTTTGAACTCCTGGGCTCAAGCAATCTGTCCACGTCAGCCTCACAAAATACTGGGATTATAGGTGTGGGCCACTGCGCCTGGCCAAATGTGGTATTTTTAATATAAATCCACTGTTTATTTTAGGATTTCTCACCCCCTGAATTTAATGTGATTCATTTACCTTAGGCAATGACTTATTTGTATTCACTGATAGGCTGCACAGTGGAAAACGGTCTTCAGAATGACTAATAAAAGACTACATCTGTCTGTCTACCCCAGTATATTACATTTCTCGCAGACATTTTTCTCTATCCCTACAAGTAAAATAGAAGTACAATCCTGTGAATACCCTCTCACTCTAACTGATCAAATGAGAAACTTCTCTTCATAGAAGCATTAATGAGGAAATTCAAACAATTCTGATGTCCAACAAGCAATTCATCTTTTTAAATAGAAAAATAATTCATATACCATAAAATTTGCCCCTTTGAAGGGTACAACTCAGTGATTTTTAAGTATATTCACAAAGCTATGCAATCATCCCCATTACCTAACTCCAGAACGTCTTCAGCACCCCAAAAAGTAACCCCTATATCTGTTAGCAGTCACCTCCTAATCTCCTCTTTGTGATGAATAAGCATACACGAATACTAATATGTAATCTTAGTCCATCTCCCATCCCCCAGACTGACCCATCCCTCTTAGCCAATTACTCTGTCTCTGTTGACTTGCCCAGTCTGGAAAGTTCATCTAAATGGAATCATATAGTATGTGGTCTTTTTCGATCAGCTTTTTATTTTACTTAGTGCAATGTTTTCAAGGTCCATCCATGTTGTGGCAGGTATCAACCCCCACATTCCTTTTTATCGCTATATAATGTTTCCTTATATGGATATGCTACCTTTTATTTATCCATTCATTTGCTGACGGATACTTGGGTTTCTTCCCACCTTTTGGTTATTATGAATGATGTTGCTTTAAACATTTGTGCACAAGTTTTTGTGTGGACATATGTGTTTTCCTTTCTCTTGGGTATATGCCAAGTAGGAGTTAAATTGCTGGGCCATGTGGTAATTCTATGTTTAACTTTAAGAAATATATTTAAGCACATTTAAAGCTTCTTACTTTTTATACTGAGTGAATAATTTTTTGAGTAACATTACCAAAGAGGAAAAATGTTCCAAACATAAATAAGTCTCATGACAGAACTTTGTAAAAAATGCTATTTACTTTGTTTTATTCAATGTGGACAACAGAATTATGGCTCTATTATATGTCTATATGTAATAAAACCAGAAAGGCATAGGTCTTTATAAGGAAAAAAGAATCAGTAGAAAATGCTTAAATCCTTACTTAAAATTAGAATATGAAGCTACTACTTTGAAATACCTAGGATTACATCTTAGTATTCACATATGCTTACTCATCACTAAGTATACACAATGAAGTCTTAGGGTCAACTTTCAGTTCTTCCTCACAGAATCTGCAGTACTTATTCTAGAATAACTACAAGTATCGTCTGTCCTTGTCTGATTTTTTTTTCTTCTAGGTTCTGCTAATTCTCAGTATCCTAGGTCTTTCTTGTCCTGAGACATGTTTCATTGACAAATAAGTTTTCCAGAGACCTTATTCTCCCTATCTTTCACTTTCTTAGATTTCACTTTAAATACCGGAAGTTTCTAGAGACGATTCTGATTCTTTTTCTCATTAGGCCTATACAATTCTTGCTAACATAAGAAAGGCTGCTCACACTCTGTTAACATGGTGCTGGAGCTGTGTAAATTCCTTTTTGTTGAGCTGTGTAAATTCCTTTTCCTTTCTTTCAGTGGGTTTCAGTCTTGGATATTCTGTGACGAAATGTTGTTTTGGCCTCTTGATGAGAAGAATGACGTACAGAATGTGAGCCTGGCCGGAAATACCCTTCACAGTACTGAAACACAAATGCCACGTCCAAGTACTTTCTGGGTAACGTCACATTCCCTCCCTGGCTGTTCAAGCTCAGAGATAAGAGTTTCTAGTTGATCATTTTGCAATGAATTTTCCTTCCTTAAAAGGAGAGGAAAAATACTATCATTTCTAAAGAATCAAAATTTACACTTAAAAAAACAACATCCGTGCAGAGAAATTTAAATACTTTTAGAATTGAATGTTTCCCCAAGCATTTTTTTTAATGTTGTCTTCACCTTTTTTCTTCTGTAATCACCAATGCCCATGTAATTTTTTTTTTTTTCTTTCGTGAGGCACAATATTCTTCGCTTGAAGACTGAGAGTGTCTCTAATGAGTGACTGGTATCAGATAAGAAGGAACTTCTGTCCTGAAGGAGGTGTGTCTGCTAGGGAGGAGAAAGGTGTTTTCCTTGCTTGCTATACACTGAAGACTGTTCCCTTGCCAAGTATACTTTCATTGTCTAAGACAAAGCATAACTACAAAATGGAAGGAAAATTTGCAGACTGTGAGTTACACTGTTCCTGCTATTCTGTGGTGTTAATGTAACAACACATCCCTTAAAAACCTCGTTTTTTTTTTACTTTTTGCCCCCATTATCAAACCAAGGGTAAAGAATCATTTACTTTGGTGACATCTACAGGCACATTCAGATAAAAACATTCTCAACTCTCCTTTGAAACTGAAACACTTACTGATCCAGTCAGGAACGCCTGTATGGATTCTGAATGGTGGTTAGTGTACATCGTCTCAGATTCATCTGAGTCTTAAAATACATCAGTTTGTCTCCAGAAGTAATCTTTGAACGTTTAGTAATTTTCATTTGGCTATTTGGGTTTGATACTGAACTACAACAACGTAAATGTCTTCATCTGGCCTATCCCTCATTCCACTCACATAAATGGTGCCTTTATAGGCTGACTGGATGAGCACAGAGTGCTGAAGCCTCTCTCACTGAAGTCTCTCTCACCCACACACCCCTCCTATCATCTTACTTCCTGAGCTATAGAAACTAGACCTGTTCCAAGATGTAACAATTAGATAAAATGATAAATTCCTCAAAAGTGGCCTGGATTCCCAGAGTTGGAAGACTATAGAAGACCACTGGGGTTGAGTAACCTTCAGAGAAGTTCACTCAGAGAAGCCGTTAACACATATGAATGACTGCAGTGCAAGTAAAACTGTGGGGTGGCAGGTACAACTACAACAGGCAGAAAGAGCAGAAGGAAACAGCTTCACGAGAATGTGCAACTCCTGCAGCAAGGAGTTGATCACGAAACCCAGGAAAGTGCCCTATTAAAGAGCAAGATTGCCATAATGGAGAGCCCTTAACAGGCAAGTTAGCTCTACAGATAGTACCAGCTAAGTACATAAGACTCTTTTTGCCTTCTAGGTCTTAATCCTCTGTCCCATCCAGCCCTGGAAGATCCAGAGGCATATCACCATCATGCCATCTTTCACGTCAGAAGGATATGGAACAAGAAAGAGAGGAGAGACTCACCACATCCCTTCCCCAACCTTCTAGGCCAGGCCCAAAAGAAAGGGAAAAGCTTTAAACTGGTATCAGAAGTTTAGTTTAGACTGGGCTGTGCTTTTACTACCTGAAAAAAAATGAAACTCAAAGTGAACATAAAATATCACGAAGAATAAGGAAGGAATATCTAACAAAGAGGTTTGCAAAACTGGTAGGCGAAAAATGAAGCTATTTTCTAATTTTATACTGCTGAGTCTAACCCATTAGGTTGTTGATCCAGTTGGGATTTTACAAGGCAGGTAATATTAGAGGCTGCTTGAGTGAAAAAAATATTGGCAGGACGGGGGGTGGGGTGGGGTGCTTATTTTTGTCCGTGTTCAAAATTCAGGAAAGTATCACAAAGGGTATATCTATATTAAAGTCCATTTATTTTGGCTTATTTATAGTTTCAAATGTACATAAATTCCATTTAAAATTTTCTTCCACATCATGTATAATTTAGTTTCTGTTCAATGAGAATAGAAGGGCAAATTGCAGGGACGTCTCTCGCAGATGCTTATTTCGCTCCTTCAACCAGACTTTTGATCCTCCAACTCCTTGCTCAGAAGCAAGGTTTTCAGTGTTTGACCTCAGTAAAATTTAGAATCAGGAGTCTAAAGCAACTGCTTCTGTGATGGCTAATTTATCTTTGCTGAAGACTCTCATGAGTTTCCTATCCCTGACCCCCATGAGGAAGTTCCCATGGTCAGAATGCACTACTGTGTCTCCAAATGGCTTTCCAGGGAGACTGTCTCAGTGGCTGATTTACACTGATCAGGCATGAGGATTCTGAAACTTCCCAAATATTTATCAAACGGATTTACAGATGCTTAGATTTTATAGCTGCCTGTTGATGCGACTGCCACATCAGCTGCCTAAAAAATAAAATGGGTTACTCATCAGACAGGGACATACATGATAAAACACAAAAGGCTCACTAATAAATTACACAACCTCCTGTGGAACAGGGCACAATGAAGGCAAGTGTCTAACAATGGGTTTCTGGAATTGTTTTTTTGATCCCCAGCAGGGTAAATTATGTTGTTCAGGTAAGAGTCATGAATACAAGAATAGGGGAGGGAATGCTTTCAAGAACTGATTTACTGATAGCAAGGACCAGGAAGTAGTGCTAGGACCAGGAAGTAGTGCTATATGTTGCACAAATATCTACTTCCTTGTTCTTTGCCACACACAAGGCCTGGCCACACTCCTGAGTCATCCAGCAGCTGCTGCTTTCTCATTCGCCTGCCTCCCATCTTTCCAGCTTCTTCCACTATGACTCAGACAACCCTCAAGATTCAAAGGCACAGTGGACAGGGTAGAGAGGGAGTTTTGTTTGTCCCTTTCTCTCTCCTGCATCCCTCTGAGCACATCACTGCCTTACACATCACCACCACGAGACAGGAAAGCCAGGGCCCATCCAGTGCCCTTTGGAGGTGGCTGAATATACTTGGAGCAGAATTCTGGCCTGGCTGGGAGGTGAAGAGTTAACAACATGAATAAGCAAATTTGTCCATTCCTGAGCATTTCCTTCTCCCATCTTCCCACGCTGTCCTTTACCCCATTCCAAGGGCTTTCTTAAAAAGCTCCTCTAGGGAAAAATCACCACCACCACCTCTAAACCAACTAAATTCATCAGGAGGGTCACCCTCACACATATCACTATCTAAACAGCTGCCGTGCCTTGCGTAACATGAGCTTAAAGGTAGGAGCAATACGGCATCTTAGGGGTATAATTATTAAAAGAAAAAATATGCATATTGTATTCATTTTCTGTTGCTTAGAATATGAAAAACTGGATAATTTATACAGAAAATGAATTTATTTCTTAGTTATTTCTTACCTGAAAAATCCAAGGTCAAGGGGCCATATCTGGTGAGAACATTCTTGCTGGTGGACACTCTGAGGAATCCCAAGACCACACAGGGCATCACATGGTGACAGGACTGAGTGTGCTATCTCAGGTCTCTTTTTCTCTTATGAAGCTACCACTTCCCTTCCCATGATAACCCATTAAAATTCACTAAGCATTAATCCACTAATCCATTCAGGAAGGCAGAGCCCTCATGATCCAATCACCTCCCAAGGGCCTCACCTCTCAACACCACTACATTGGAGATTAAATTTCAACATGAGTTTTGGAAAGGGAAAATATTCAAACCATAAAAGGTGTTTATTAGAAAAAGGAGAATTATTAAACCAAAAATAAAATTTGAAAGTAAGCATGTAAAATGTTCTCAGACAGAAGATACTAGAAATAATAACAAAAAAAAAATCTTTAAGAAAAACAGGTGAAGATGTTACTGTGACAAAACAAAGATTGCAAAAAAATAATAGATTGCTTATCATGTTACATACAGCTGAAGAACTTGAAGATTAAGTGGAAGAAGTCTGCCTTCTCACAGGTGGCTACAGTACATTCCCCAAATTACTGCTTAATCCATCTTAAATAATTTTCTGTTCAACACAATCCAATACAATCTCTTCTTTTTAGGAATCATTTATTTATTCTTTTTATTCAAATCATAAGCAAATTACCTTCACCTCCAATTCACATTATTAAACTGGGAATATATCAGGACCTAGCATCTGCATTCGAACAGAATATTATTTCATAGATTTTAAATCTTGAGTGGATCCATGGGTGGGTGCCTGACTACATTTGCGTAAATCGTGTCAATCCTGGTAACTGTCTCTAATCCAAGATGGTTTTTTCTCCAAAGCTAATAACATTTTCATTTCTAGGAACTGAAATCAACACTGGTCAATACCCTCTATTTTTCCCACAACCCCCCACCCCAACCTCAGAAAATGGCAAACACATTGCTAAATGAATAAAATGTAAGTCCCTTTTCATCTGATACTTTGTTATATAGAATGAGTTTTAACATGTTTAAGGAAACATCTTTGCTAGTGTTAAAGGCTAGTCCTCAAAAATGAAATACAATGGACAATATCAAGAGTTTGAAATATTCATTTTTTTAAATATCAGGCATGGCCAGGTACGGTGGCTCATGCCTGTAATCCCAGCATTTTGGGAGGCCAAGGCAAGTAGATTACAAGATCAGGAGTTTGAGACCAGTGTGGCGAACATGGTAAAACCCTATCTCTACTAAAAATACAAAAATTAGCCAGGCATGGTGACATGCACTGTAGTCCCAGCTACTCGGGAGGCTGAGGTAGGAATCACTTGAACCCAGGAGGTGGAGGTTGCAGTGAGCCGAGATTGCACAACTGCACTCCAGCCTGGGCAACAGAGCGAGACTCTGTCTCAAAACAAACAAACAAACAAACAAACAAAATAAAATCAGGCACATAAATCAACTTGAACATGTCCAAATTTATATACTCTTTTGGTTTGGAGGGAAATAATTTGTAGCAGGACTATGTCCAAGTCCTACATGTAGTCTCAATACTGGTTTCGAATGCCTTAACAGTCAGGGTTCCACAGCCCCAGACCCATCACCCGGGGACTACAGGTGTTGTGAAGAGTAGCTGTTGTAATTATAAAATATTTTTTCTGAAACTACAGAATTTCAATTTATACCTTTAAAACTGTGGCATCAGATACAATACATAGCAGGAATTCTCAAATGAAAAATGTTATATTCATTTCATTCACACCACAGAAGTTTATTAAACACCTACGTGAGCCGGACACATTTTATATAGGAAACATCCCCATAATCATTAAAATAATTTAAGTTCTTTGGAAGAAAGATTTTAAAGGAGGAAAATCTCATATGTTCATTGTTTTAAAATCAACAGATATGACAGCATTTGCTTTCAATCCAGTTAATTTTAGTCCCAATTCACAGATTATGATAGCACCTTAAACATGAAAATGTTTTTCTCCAGAAGAGACTCTGAAATGGACCAAAAAAGTACTGAAATACACATCTTGTATAAGCAATTAATAGGAAATCTTGCAAATCAGGATTAGATTTAGTGCTGTCCTTCTGCTTTTTAGAGTAAAATATAATTTATAATCCACCTAAAAAAATGCTGCTTTTCTTATGTATAGACAAGTGGACAGAAGAAACTAGTCAGTCATGTGATGTTTCTACCAATAAGGCTTTTACAGTATGTACATACTATATATCTATCTCAATGATTGATATAATTTTGGAAAGAGAAGAGAGAAAATAAGGATTTAATTAGTCTGTGGGTTGAATAACATCCAAGGACTAATACCTCTGCTTGAAGAAAGGGATAATTTTCTAATGATGTCATTCATTACAACACGCAGGGTAGAGGACACTGCAGTAATTAGCCATGCCCTATAAAATGCAGAGACAAGTGCTTGCTTCATTTGCTCATCATCAAGTTTTGGCCTTTAAAGATGTTCAAAACTGGCTATTTAAGGCATTTAAAATTAAACACTTAGCCTCAACCGCACCCCCCCACCTCCCCCGCAAGTTGGCTTAAAAGCTTAAACTTCTATCTGGCAACTAAAAATATTAAATAAGAAATGAAACAATGACCAGTTTTTAAAAAGAAAAAAATGTGGAGACAAATTTAAGCAACCAACTTAATAAACGAAACCTAAATTAATGAAGAGAAACTGAAAGAACAAAAATGAATAAAAATTAAAGATATAACATAGATGTAATAGAGATAATCGAATGCCCAAAGGCTGATGTTTTAAGACTCATAGAAAAAAATTGTTTAAATCATATGATCCTCTCAATAGATGCAGAAAAGGCATTTGACAAAATCAAGCATTCCTTTATGATTAAGACCCTCAGCAAAATCAGCATAGAAAAGACATACCTTAAGGTAATAAAAGCCATGTATGACAAACCCTTAGACAAGATTATACTGAACAGGGAAAAGTTGAAAGCATTCCCCCTGAGAACTGGAACAAGACAAGGATGCCCACTTTCATCACTTCTATTCGACATTGTACTTTAAGTCCTAGTCACAACACTCAGACAATAGAAAGAAATAAAGGGCACCCAAATTGGTAAAGAAGTCAAACTGTCGCCCTTTGCTGATAATATGATCATATACCTAGAAAACCCTAAAGTCTCATTCAAAAAGCTCCTAGAACTGGTAAATGAATTAAGCAAAGTTTCAGGATACAAAATTAATGTACACAAATCAGTAGCTCTACTATACACAAACAGTGAGTAGGATGAGAATCAAATCAAGAACTCAATCCCTTTTAATAATAGCTGCAAAACATATAAAATACTTAGGAATATACCTAACCAAGGAGGTGGAAGAGGTCTACAAGGAAAACTACAAAACACAGCTGAAAGAAATCATAGATGACAAAAACAAATGGAAACATATCCCATGCTCACAGATGGGTAGAATCAATACTGTGAAAATGACCTCATTGCCAAAAGTAATCTACAAATTCAATGCAATGCCCATAAAAATAGCACCATCATTCTTCACAGAACTAGCAAAAACAACCCTAAAATTCATAGGGTACCAAAAAAGAGACCACATAGTCAAAGTAAGACTAAGCAAAAAGAACAAATATGGAAGTATCACATTACCCGAGTTCAAACTATACTGTAAGGCTATGATACCGGTATAAAAACAGGCACATAGGCCAATGGAACAGAATAGAGAACGATACTGGTATAAAAACAGGCACGTAGGCCAATGGAACAGAATGGAGAACACAGATATAATGCCAAATACAACTGGCTGATCTTTGACAAAGCAAACAAAAACAAAGTGGGGAAAGGATGCCCTTTTCAACACACGGTGCCAGGATAATTGGCAAGCCACATGTCATGAATAAAACTGGATCCTCGTCTCCTACCTTATACCAAAATAAACTCAAAATGGATCAAAGACTTAAATCTAAGACCTGAAACCTTAAGCATTCCAGAAGAAAAATCTTTCTAGACATTGGCTGAGGCAGAGACTTAATGACCAAGAACCCAAAAGCAAATGCAACAGAAACAAAGATAAATAGATGGGACTTAATTAAACTAAAAAGCTTCTGCATGGCCAAAGAAATAATCAGCAGAGTAAGAGACTATCGACAAGAGCAAGAGAAAATATTCATCAACTATGCACTCAACAAAGGACTAACAGCCAGAATCTACAAAGAATTTAAACAAATTAGCAAGGAAAAAAATAAAAAACAAGCAATCCTATCAAAAAGTGGGCTAAGAACATGAATAGACAGTTTTTGAAACAAGATATACAAATGGCCAAGAAGCATATGGCAATATGGTCAATATCACTAAGTACTAGGGAAATGCAAATCAAAACCATGAGATACTACCTCACTCCTGCAAGAATGGCCATAATTAAAAAATCAAAAAATAACAGAGGCTGGTGGGGATGTGGTGAAAGGGGAACATTTTTACACTGATGGTAGGAATGTAAACTAGTACAATTACTACGAAAAACAATGTGGAGATTCCTTAAAGAATTAAAAGTAGGTCTACCATTTGATGCAGCAATCCTACTAATAGGTATCTACCCAGAGAGAAGTTATACAAAAAAGATACTTATACACACATGTTTATAGCAGCACAATTTGCAACCGCAAAAATATGGAACCAGCCAAAATACCCATCGACCAATAAGTGAATAGAGAAAATGTGATATGTATACACCATGGAACACTACTCAGCCATAAAAAGGCATGAAATAATGACATTCACAGCAACCTGAATGGAATTGGAGACTATTATTCTAGCTGAAGTAACTCAGGAATGGAAAACCAAACGTCATATGTTCTCACAGTTGGGATCTAAGCTATGAGGACACAAAGGCATAGAATGATATAACAAACTTCAGGGACTTAGTGGGGAAAGAGTGGAAGGAGAATGAAGAATAAAGGACTACACACTGGGTACAGTGTACACTGCTCCGGTGATGGGTGCACCAAAATCTCAGAAATCACCACTAAAGAACTCATCCATATAACCAAACACCACCTGTTCCCCAAAAACATACTTAAATAAAAAAAGACGACCAGGGACAGTGGCTAATGCCTGTAATCCCAGAACGTTGGGAGGCTGAGGTTGGTGTATCACTTGAGGTCAGGAGTTTGAGACCAGCCTGACCAACATGATAAAACCCCATCTCTACTCAAAAATATAAAAAATAGGTGGGTGTGGTGGTGGGCACCTGTAATCTCAGCTATTCAGGAAACCTAGGCAGGAGAATCCCTTCAATTCGGGAGGCGGAGGTCACAGTGACTGAGATCTCACCCCTGCATCCAGCCTGGGCGACAGATCAAGACTCCATCTCAAAAAGAGGACTGAAAAAAATAAACACATAAAAAATAAAATTAATGAGGCTGAAAGCCAGAAAAAAAAGACTCCAGTATGATTGAACAAGACGAACATGGGAAATTCACAAACATTACAAGTGAAACGAGGGACATAACGGCAAAGATTAAAAGGGTAGTCCGAACAACTTTATATCATTATAATTTGAAAACTCAGCAAAAATGAACAAATTCTTTAATAATTTAACAAAATCAATTAAAGGAGAAATACAACAGATACTGAAACGCAAAAGTTAGTAAAACTGATCAGCAGTTTGTAATAATTCCACAAAAAAACACAAAGACTAAATGACATGACATGACGGACAAGGCCTACCAATCGTTTTAAGGTCTATGTAATATTAATCCTAGAAATATTAATCTAGAAAATAAAAAAACAAGTAATATTTCCCAATTTTCTGAATCTAGTAGTAAAAACTTGAATCTCAAAACCTGAGGTTTCTAAGTGAAAGGAAAATTAGAGTTGAATTTGAATAGAGATGCACCAAAATGGAATTCTAACAAACCAAATATAGTAATGAATACAAAAGGAAAAACATCATGACTAATTTGGTTTTATTTCAAGAATGGAAGGTTAGTATAACAAAAATCAATGATTCAACACATTAACAGATTATAGGAGATAAATTATACATTCATTTCAAAAGGTACAGAAAAAGTATTAGATGAAATTTAGTATCTACTGATGATTTTTAAAGAAATTCCTGGAAAACTCGGGATAGAAAGGAACCTAGTAAAATATTTCTACCAAAGTCTACGGTAAACGTGGTGTGATGGAAAAAAATGTTAAAGCATTCCCTTCCTAAGAGCATGAACAAGACCAGCATGCCTGCTATTATTCTATAAAAAAACTAACAATTGTACAGCGCCGATGCTATGCCAAACAGGGTTCTAAGGGCTTTGCATTTAGGCAACGGATACAGAATTTGGTGGGGTTCAAGACCCTGACTTAACTTTTTCACAGATGCCAACTAGCAACTGATTTTTCTGGTGACTGATGGACACTACTACTAGCATCCCTAGAAGAGCTGCTTCAAGCTAACACTCCACCCTCCCAAGAATCTCTGCAGTGCAAAGTGAATCTTCTTGTTTATTGTGCAGGATTAGGCAATGCAATATTTCTGATGACAATTTGAACTCTTTGGAATTTAACTGGCTTTATTTTCTGAAAACAACGATAGCGGTCTACTTCACAGCAGAACACTAAAAATCTGTCTGTGTGTGGTCAGTACTTTCTGGTCCTTTAAGGAAAAACAGCATACAACACTAAAATATTGTACCTCCCACTTAATATTTTTAAAAGGATCTTGGAAAAGATCATATGTAAACACAACTGGTTAAATTCAAGACGGTCAAAGGATTGGATATTCTGACTTTTTAGCTATATCCCACTGCCTGCCTAGCCCCAGAAATACAAGGAACTCATATAGTAAAAAAAGGGAGGGAAGCAGGGAGGAAAGATTGACTCTATGAGCTCAAGAAAAGTAAAGCAACAACTATCGCTCTTCAATTTTATTTAACTTTTTATAATACTTGCTATTTTAGACGCTGGGAAATGTATCATATTCAGTTTGATTCAATTAACGTGCACTAAGTACCTACTATACATCAGGCACAGTGGTAGGCACTGGGTATAGAGATGAAAAAGGCATTAGACGTTCCCTAGAGAGATCTGAGGTTAGTGAAAATTGGAATCATGTGTATTTCCCTCCAGGCAACTAAAAAGGTGTTTCATAGACCTCTGAGCACAGATCAAGAGACACTATCAAAAATATTATGAATATTACATGTAAAAAGTTGAGTACCAAAATGAATTTCTTGTCAGTATCAATGTAACAAACCTATTTCTGGCTTCTGACGAAGAGAAAGAAAAAGGATCAGACTCTAATGAGAAACAATTTGAAGAGTAATAAAAATATGACTGACTTGAAGAACAGCCTTACCTATATTCACTTGGTCATTTGGGGGGGGGGGAGAAATATATGTATATATAATGTGCTGTTATGGGAGAATGCCTTTTCTAAGAAGTTGGAGGTTTTGTTGTCAATGCTGTCTGAGTTCAGCTGCACATACTGGATAGGTAACATGACCCTGAGCATACCAATTCAGGCTCTGACCAAAGAGAGTTGTCATGACCAAAAGAATAATCAATTACTAAGGATGTAGTGAAGGGATGTCCAAACTGAACTCACTGCAGGACCTAACAGAGAGAGAATTCTGCAAAGTTGGAGGACTCGATGGCTCTAAGCCTAAATAATAGATAAAATGTACTGAGCCCTTATTATATTCTAGGCTGTATGATAAATCCTTAAATATATTATTTCCTTTTAATCTGATGGTTTAGATTTTGGCCTGACAAATGCCTATATATAAACTCAGGTCACACCATTTTGCTTTCTGCTCATCTGCCATGGCAAAGTCTAACATTACTGATATGTTCAACTATGCAATTCTTTGTTATAGGGGACTGTCCTGTGCACTGTAAGATGTTTAGCAGTATATCCTTAACTTCTATGTGTAGATGCTAGTAACTAAAAAAAAAAAAAAAAGTTTTCAGATATTACCTAATGTTCTAGGACAGTGAAAATTGTCTTTGGTTGAGAATCACTGTAATAGAGGAATATTTATTGTCATGAGAAAATGTCCACAATGAGCTAAAAGATGAAAGGTGAAAGCTTCAAAGCACTATGACAAATATGCCTGCCCACTCCCCTCCCGGCTTTCTCCTCCTCTCCTACCTAGCACCTCTTTAATACACACATGTGCACCACAACCCTAGCTCTACTAAAAATACAAAAATTAGCCGGGTGTGGTGGCGAGTGCCTGTAATCCCAACTACTCGGGAGGCTGAGGCAGGAGAATAGCTTGAACCTGGGAGGCGGAGGTTGCAATGAGCTGAGATTGCACCGCTGCACTCCAGCCTGAGCAAGACTCGGTCATCAAAAAAAAAAAAAAAAAAAAAAAAAAAAAA